>JARFOC010000071.1:177642-220237 GCA_031763485.1 Osmoderma eremita
AATGGGAGCCGACGTGCTCTTGAAACATATGTCCCGAATTTTATTAAATTAATTTGTGCGGTGTGGATTTTCCCGATGCTGTGTATTAGTCATTATAGATCAGGAAAATATAGGTTTCAAGGATTTATAAGTGTAGGATATCATCCTGTTTATTAGATTTAATATATTTATATTCCTATTGTATATATCTAGTTATATGTGCGTACAAGTTGTATTGTACAATTTCTTGGGCTGTACCTTTTATGTACGTAGTGGCGTAAATATTATACGATTCTGGACTGGCATGCCGTATCCTGTCACGCATGTATCAGTATCTATTTGGAATAAACATATCAGTGATATCGAACGATATAATTTTTAACCGACCCTAAATAAGAAACAACAAAAGTGCCAAAAACAATTTAAAAAATACCATTATAGGCGTATGGCTTGTTGCTGGAATCACCATACCAGCAAAGGCAATGAAGGGGGTACAAGCATTAAAGACGGACTCGAGTTTCTGCCTACCAGGCGTCATCAGCGGTCAAACACAAGCCACCGAGACAAATGCAATAGAGCCAGTAATGCAAATGCAGTACAGTTCATCTAGCTCGGCTTTTGCTGCTGGTGACTCCAGCAGTAATAATGGCATTTTTTTACGGTTAATTGTTTTTGGCACTATTGGTGTTTCTTATGTTACGTCATGGTTAAGCCGTTTCTGGAATCACAACATAGTCCTTCTGGCGGGACTGACAGTCCATGCATGACAAAATAAAATTTTGATATATTTACTTATCTGCCCCATAGTGCCCCAGAGAAATGCCTTATTAGATGGAGCAGTCGCTCTACGGTTACGCCGAGAAAGGATTTGACACATAATGAAAAAACAACCGAATGTAGAACAATACAAAGGCCTTAACGCCGCAATGTTACAGGATAAATAAAATCGCTCTCTGCATTGTGAATAAACGAATCGACCAAGGTCTATAAGAAATGGCGGAATGTTTTTTGACAAATTTACGTCAGCAAGTTATTTAATGGACACAACAAAATTGTTGCTCAAATCAACTTGAACGCAAAAACCTCAATATGTTTCTAAGAACCATCAAAGTACTATTCAATTATACGTACGCAGGTAAATCAACTGTAATACACCGAACGCCGCCACAAGTTATTACCAGCCTTTTATGCCGTGGCGTTTAACGAGCACTTCATAGCAAAATAGTCGCATTAATTCCGACGCCGATTCTATTGTCATGTAAAATAAAGTAGGCCAGGAACATTCCTGGCGTGGCGGAGGAACAAAGCATCGGCCCTCGGTGATTTCCCCATTAAATTTTAACGACCCGTGCCGTTTTTATCGAGGTTAGAGCGCGTACGGTATACGGTGTTTCGATCTCTTATCGACGAATGGTCGGCGAGTGTTACGCTACAGGAGTGTAACGGAGGGGAAACACGACGGTTTATTGTTAATTTTTTACTTTTTTCCGGACACGACCATTTGAAATGTAAATGCCGTTCTAGAGCGTATAGGCGGTGTGACAATTTAAATCCCGGAATGGCCGCGTGATGTCCCCCGTGACCTAATCGAGATCACACGAGTGTTTGAACATGTCTGAGCTGACACGTGTGTGAGGGCTGCTATGAAAAAGTCAAGTTTGTCTGCGTGGCATAAGAAGTGCAGGTCAAAGATGATCGAGAAGATGTCAAGGATGACCCCAGAAGTATGTATGTACGCGTATGGCTATACACACCTTCATTAAGAAGCTTTCTAAATCCATGTTGGTCCAGAGAATGCATTCCTTAACCATCTCCACCACTTCCACTTTTTCTGTCAGCTGCTTCCATCCCTTTACTCCGGCCTTCTCAAGGTCCTCTTGAATCTCATCCGGCCATCTTGCCCTGTGCCTACTCCTGGTTCTCTTTTCCTATAACATTTTGTACATTTATAAACCCAACCATGTTCTTCCTATATAATCTCCTCCCCTTAGTGTTACTGGTTCCAAGTCTGCCCTCATTGCGTTATTTTTTTCCTGTATATCTAGAGCTTTCTGTCCCTTCTGTGTTAACGTCATTGTTTCCGAAGCGTATATCATATTAGTGTTTATATATATATACACTGTATATATTTGTACCGTATATTATTTTTCTGTTCCTACCTTTAACCTTTATTTGATCCGGTACACTATTACATATCGCCCTGTCTCATACCTCGATTAATTTTGAAATCTCTTGTCTTTCATACGCTGATTCTTAATTTTCAATTTTGTACCTCTCATTGTCATTTCGATCAATCTAATCTAATCAATCTAACTCTTCAATTGCCTTTAGAAGACAGTTTGTGTTGACAGTGTCAAAGGCTTGCTGATAATCTATGAACAATATTTCTATGTTAATCTTGCGTCCTTACTCTAATATGCTATGTACTGGGTCTTGATAACCCTCGTTGTAATATATTGGAAAATATTTTACATGTTGCACTCAGAATACCACTGCAATTCCGGCATAGCGCTTTATCGACCTTCCTATGGACGGTTATCATTTCGTCTCTTCCATCCACTTGGCATTGCCTCTGCTTTCCATATTTTCTATATCATCTAATACACTTTGTCTTTTGCTTCCTACATACTTGATCACAAAGTAGACAACGAAAAACAGCAAAGACAAGTACGTTAATATTAACACAGAGCGAGATGAAATGAGGTCCGACAGAGAGTTAAGTGTGTAGAATTTGGTAAGAGAAAGATTTCTGCAAAATTTGTGCTTCAGATTTTGATGGATGAACAGAAATAGCGTTAGCTTGCGACCTATCTTGGTGCTCCCAGTACGATCCAGAAACAAAGTGTTGCATGCAATGGAGATCCCTGCGTTCTGAAAAGGCACGCACGTAGCACTTACAGTTTATGACTACGCTGGTGTGTTTCTTCGATCACGCCATGAATTTATAAAACAGGAGTCAACAATGAATCAACAAACCTATTTACAGGTACTTAACACATTACTTCACAAAAGATTATATTCGAAGAAAGAGATCAGTATTGTGGCCTGACAAATGGATTGTGAAAGGCTTCTTGGTAAAAAATTACTCATAGACCATACTGCCTATTCACCCGACTTATGTCCATGTGATTTTTGATAATTTCCAAAATAAAAGGCATGCTGAAAAGACATGATTTCCTACTATAGCAAATACCTATCAAACGGAATATGAAGCAACTGCTCAGTTTTATTCCGCAAAATGAGCTCCAGGCTTGCTTCCGATAATGGGAACGCCGTTCAAATCAATGTCTAGATACACAAATTGACTACTAGTGTACACTTTCGCATGTATGGTCGCCTGTCAAAGTGACGAACGGATTCTAACCGATATACATAACCAAAAAAGAATTAATGGTGAACATACGAATCGATAAACCAGATCATGGCAGTATTTTAAATGGTTACACCTCGTATTCATCGTGTTGTAAAAACGGCGCGGTTGTGACGCGAATAGCTGCGAAAAAATACGCCAGAAGCAGGAAATGGTAATTAGACTAAAAACGGAATTGTAGCTAGTGTGGTATCGGAACAGTTCTCACTGGATATAAATTAATTAGCGGAGAGTCGTTAATTAATTTGTTTTTTGGGTCGGCGTTGGTTACAATTTCGAGTGTAGTAACGTGCAAATCGTTTCCTTATTTCCGCTTTCGTGCGCATCTACCTGAATTAGGTCACAGGAACCTCTTAGAAACCACTGTGAACACTTCAAATGCAATTTGGGGTAGACTTCTAATTAAAATAATGACCCCTCAACGCAAATACTGTTTATGACATTCTAAAGCAGTGTATCAGAGACCATATAGTAAGGGTAGATGGGGCACTTTACGTTAAAATTGTGTGCCCTCCCTCTGGTGGTTTGCGAACCCAACTAAGCAGATTACCCCGCCAAATCTCATATATTTCAAACTTGACAGGATGCATAGTGCCATCCAAAATTCTATTCATTCTTCTATACAGCTTTCTTGGGCAAAAAAACACGCATTGACGGTTTCGATTGAAAGTTATATTTACAATTGAAATTAACCTATTTGCTTACCAGACGGAATGCAATAAACTCACTTGGAGCTCACAGCAACTTGGAGACTAAACACTGAAGGAAAACAATTCGCTCTAACATGAATCTACTCTACTCAACAGAAATATAGCCATTAGGAATATAATTACACTAAAAAGCACAGTCGAGCCCAGCTACCTGGCGATGAATCATTTTTAGCTCGACGTGGTTTAACAAAGTAATAATTAATTCGGGACACGTCAATCTTTCCAGACGAAATACGCAATAATAATAAAAATAACGATAATGATTAAACAATAAATAAAAAGAAAAAAATAACTACTAACAACTAAAGGAATTGTAATATAAATATAAAATACTCTATGCAGAGTACTATAATTTTACACTCAGAGCCCTCTATTGGTCGAGTAACCCCTGGTTTACATCAAAGGTGTACTAGTGCACCCCCCTGGCAGTGTACGATCTCAGAGATGGGATTTTACTTTTCCTACAGATGGATGCAATGTGAATGTGATTTTATATTTTATATTGAACGATTTGAATTTGGCCCTCCAATGAATAAATCTGTATGTTCGCAACATGCTTGGCAAGATAAATGCTTTTGGAAATAAGCTGAGAATTTGGGTTTACCAATTCCCTTCAAATGATACAATAAACTTCCCAATTTTGCAGAAAAAGAATCCCCCCGGTACAAGAATAAATATTTAAGAAAAATAAGGTAATTGAAAAACGAATCTTGCGAAAAATGTTCGTCACCATTTAATGTAAATTTGGAACATACACTAACACAAATGGAAATAATAGATCTACACGTCTACCATATATTGATTTGTAGTCCTTTAGTTATAAACAAACTTCAATCATTCCTTTTTGTTTTAGTTAGTTTCTCGTTGGCGCGACATCTTTCCAATAACTTTACCTCAGGCCTTCCGTGTCCTACCTTTTTATACATTTTAGCCCCACACTAGCTTTAGTGGCCTCGCTGTCTCCAATGTATTCAGATATCCCCACCATGAAAGTTGTCTTCGTTCTATAAACTCCATTCGGAGTTCCACGTTCAGATCTTGTCTTAGTTGTATATTGCTTATCTTGTATTTTCTGGTGACACCTCTGACTCCAAGGTATTCATCGCAACAGCTTGTAGTTTGCTTTTCTGTATATCCATGGTCCGCATCCGAATATAAGCACGCATTACAGCTTTAAATACAATTGTTTTGTTTCCTTGTTACTTATCTGACACGCTCCAAACCTGGAAGAAGTTTATCTTACACTGACTCTGGTCTTCATTTCATTTTCATTACCTCTTTCTCGTTGGCAAAACGTTTACTCATAGCTAATATATTTCTCTATTCTCCTGTTAATTTCTACTTCTTGCTCGACTTTGTCTTGAATTTATACTCCCAGATAGTCCAAAATATTGCAATACCGAATTAAAAATAAATATCAAAATAGTGATCTTCAAAGTTCTGAAAGCAATGAAGACAGGTCGTCGTAACCAATTCAATATTGAAAGGTTCAGAAATTGACACGAATTCTATATCTATCAAAATTGAAAACATTTATCCTGCATATTTTTCGGGCATTTTTTTATAAAAGGACGAAAAATATACATATGTGGCCCGTTTGAAGTTTCCGATATTTTATATGGCCCGCGACAGAAAATGGGTTTCTCATTTCGGTTCCAAAGGAATAGGAATAGGTCATATCAGATTTATAAATCGTCTTTACAAGTACAAATTGTGCATGTTAGAAGCAAATAGATTCTAATCGTTATGATTCCCAATGTATCATTCCAAATGACTATTTGAAAAAAAAACTATAGGTATGATGTAGCAATTTCTTCTTCCATATAAAACCTCTTTGGTAATTGACAGAAATTGCTAAAATTAAATTTAACTAAATGTGCACCAAATGTGAAACATCATAAAGCAATTGTTGAGTCACCTCTTGGAGGCAGTGAATCTTTTTGGCAAGACACCAAACAAGAATACTAAAACTATATTGTTTTGGCCAGTCATATGAGCTAGTCCAACGATAATTGTATATAATAGTTATAGTTATAGTTATATATTAATTATATTAACTTTCCTTTCATACTAAAAGCTGCATGTATTATGTAGGTCGTGTTTATGCACTGAGAGGGATTTCTACAAACCTTAACCTGAAGAAAGAGTGCCAGAAATGGAATACGCGCGCAAAAGCGCAACTTCTAGTGTGTGATATGGCAGCGTTTCGGTAATTTCTCGATTCTTTATCCGATATTTAGCTCAAAAATATAGAAATTTAATGATATATCTCAAAACATACATAATTAATTAACCTATGTGTCTACCGTAATAAATGCAAGGTAAAAATATACATCGCTTCCAAATATGTATTGTTTTGAGTACAAATACTCATTGAAATGATAGAATAATCAATCTATGTCTGAAATCATATTATAACGGAAATCAAGACGATCAAAACAAAACAATGAAAATATTCGTAGAAAAAAGGAAATGTTTATTTATAAGTCATCTTAGATATACTAAATACGCAAATTTACAAGGACAATTCACGTAACACGATCGTCTGACCGCTAATGTTATTAATTCATGCCAATCACAAGTGATAAAAATTAAAATTTGTAAACAATATTTAACATATGCAAGTTATGAAAGGGTACAATGAATGCAATTTTTCTTTACACAAATTTTACTAGCTTAAAAGCAACATTTTCGACCTCCATTTAGGATAACATTTCCTGGGGTTGGATCTATTCTAACTTACTATTACTTACTATCATGTATATATGTATAGCAATTTCTCAATAAATTATCACGTTTTATGTTAATTGATTTTTATAAGCGCATCTCTTCGTAAACAAAATGGAACGTGAATGTTGAAATCTAAAATGTCAAGTTCGTTCATGTGTAGATATGCATGTGTACAACATAAACAGCATATAATCTTGCTTGTATTGTATAATATGTTGATATTATACCTTGTTGTGTTAATAAGTACAACTATTCGCCGTATATGTTTCATGCTTTTGAAACCTTTCAGTTTCATTTTAATTAAGATTTATTTCTCCATTGACACCAATTAACCTATTTCGGTCAAATAGGCATTGCGTTGTTTTTTCTTGATTTTATGCAAAATTTATCTTAGAGTGAAACGTTCCCACTAGATTTATAGGTCAAATTTATCAAAAAGAAATCATTGATTTATGATTGCGGGAATAATTTCTTCTTAGTGTCAGATATGTATGTCTAAAATAATAGTAGTAAATCCCTGTTCTCTGTGCATAAAACAATTTTACATTTTATATAACATATCCAATGAAGAGCACTTTCTTGTTTAGTTGTTTTTCTATCCTGGAAGTGAAAATAAAAAACAACTAGAAATGAAGTAAACACACTGTTCGGATTACTCCTCCCGCACAAAGTATTGATTAATTCGGGACGACACGTGTTTCGGGAATACGTGGATTCCCGAAACACCTGTCGTCCCGAATTAATCAATACTTTGTGCGGCAGGAGTAATCCGAACAGTGTGTTTATTGTACTGCCCCACAGTCCTTGCAATATTTACTAGAAGTGAAGTATTTCAATCATTTGAAATTGTCACCAGGAAACATCAGGTAACCAAATATGAGTTTTTGTAAAGGGGTCAAAGCGTCACTACTAACTTGTATTGTGAACATCTCAGCGAGTACAAGCAGCACTCATTCAAAAATAGAAAACTTTGATCAAACGAAAGAAAGTAGTACCCTTACAGGACTTGGCTAAACTTGGCCGGCAAACGTTACCACACCCTTAATATTCTCCTGACATTTCGCCAAGTGATTAGCACCTTCTTGTCTCTTGACAAGTGTAGGAACTGTAGACAGTTCAAAACTCGAATTGGTGTACTCAGTACGGCCCGTCAATTTTTGATTCAAAATCCATAGGGATCCACAATACCGACATACAAAAAAGAAGAGAATGATTTTTGGAAAAAAAAAATATTTTAAAGTTACCAAAATGTTGAAATGATTTTGAGGCCAATCATAGATCAACAAGTGCTGTTTGAGAAGCGATAATTTAAAATTCTGATGAGATGATAATCTTGAATAGGATTTGAACAGGGCAAACCGTAGAAAGACTAAGATAATCTTTGCAACTTTAAGGTTAAATCCACATTGGCAACGACCAAATGCAGTCAACGACATGGTGACAAAATTATGCCAAATTGCGAGGATACGAAGAAGGTGACAAAAGAAGATTCGACGATCGATCATTTCGTAATAAGAGTAACGGAGGATCGGAAATAGAAGTTTGCGCACTCTGTTTAAAAAAAAACTTGTTCTGCTATTCAAAAGCAACAATAATATTATCAATTTATTAACTCAAATCATGTACAGAATCAGGGAAAGTATAAATAATATGCCAGTAGAAGACACGAAACAAAGAAGATGGTGGAGTGAGGAAATTAGGAAGGAAATAATGTTGAAACAACAAAAATGGAAAAAAATATCGTAGGGCAAGGAATAGCGAATACTACAACGAATACAAAGATCAAAGTAAAAAAGTGAAAGAGTTGGTGAAAAGCGAAGGGCAGAAATCCTGAAAAGAATTTGGAAAAAAAATGGAACGTGATATTAAGAGCATTCAGAAGTTATTTTACGGAGTACTGAAAACATTAAGGGAAGGCAAACAAATCCGAAATAATTACATAAAATCCGCAAATGGTAAGAGCTTAGAAGAAGAAGCAGATATTATGAACAGATGGAAGGGGTTTTGATGCAATACTCAATATAGAACAACAACGTACAGCAGGATAACAACAAAAGAAAATGATACAAAAAAATAACACGGAGTACGTAGGAAAAAAGCGTATTACTCAAGAGGAGATAAATAAATAACTTAAACAGAGGCAAAGGGCCTGGACATGATACCATAACAACGGAAATGGTAAATAAGAAAGGGATCAAATTGTTAGAAAAAGTATTTAACACGATCTGGAAGGAACAAACAATACCAAAAGACTGGGAAGTAGGAATAGCATTGCTTATACACAAAAAAAAAAGATAACAGAGAGAGAGTGCAGACATTTTAGAGGAATAACCCTGCTTAGTATTATGTTAAACATATACGAGCGAATTTTAGAGAAAAGATTAACAATAACAATAAAGCAACAATTAGAGGAATCACAGTGCGGCTTTAGAAAAGGAAGAGGGGTGCAAGACCACATATTTACACAACTTATTGAAAAGGATACGATTAATACCGTACACGTAGCTTTCATAGATATAGAAAAATCATTTGATAACATCCCAAGAAAAGAAGTATGGAATAGCCACACAAGCCATATACATGAAAACGAGAAATTATGTGAGTAAAGGAAACGTGAAGTCAGAAGAGTTTCTAACCAGGAAGAGATTGAGACAGGGAGAGGTCGGAGTCCAATGCTTTTCAATATAATACTCGATGAGGTCCTAAAGGAAATCAAAACACTAACTAAAAAACTGCCGGTAGAATACAGAAATATGCAGAGAGTAGAATTAGGAGAGAGTGTCTTCGCAGACGATGTGCTAATATATGCGAAGAGGGAAAAAGACCTGCAATTAAACCTGGACCTTTGGAATACCGCACTAAAAAAGAGAAACCTGAAAATAAATATAGGCAAAAATGAAGTAATGGCGATAGGTAAAAAACGATCCAAGAGTAAAAATCGTAATAGACGGAAGGCAAATAGAACAAATAGACGCATTCAGGTACCTAGGTGTAAACATACACAAAGATGGAAAAGAGGACATGGAAATAAACAATAGATTAGAAAACACGACAAAACTATACTACGCGCTAGACAGTGTATCTATAAGAAAAAAGGAAATATCCGGGTGAGCGAAAATAGAAGTTTACAAGACAGTATTTAAACCAATTCTAACATATGGTTGTGAAAGCTGGATTTTAAATAACAGAATCAGTAGTAGAATTCAAGCCATAGAAATGAAGTATCTGAGAGCAGTGAAAGTAGTTACGCGTATAGATAAACTAAGAGACGAAGTGGATGTAGAACCTATCATGTTGTACGCATGGGGGAGGAGAGACAAACAAAAAAAGGTGTGATTAGCGAAGTCAACACAGGGGAAACTAAGAGGAAGACCACGGAAAACATGGAACAGCGAAATAGTGGACAGTTTAAAGAAGAGAGGCCTCCAATGGAACGAAGGTATAAAAATGACAAGGAACAAGATAGCTTGGGCAACATTTATCCACAAAACGTTATAAGTTAGAAACTGAAGAGTAATATCTTAACACCCTAAGGGGTAAATAAGTCCTTTAGTCTTATTTCGTCCAAATTTCTCTAACTCGATGTAAAAAAGAGCTTTTCCTCCATATGGCAGTTGCACATGTTGAATTTACTTTTCGTATTTTTATCCTTCGTTCTCTCGTTTGTATGAAACCTTCATCACTTCTGGTGTGTTATTTTGATCACGTTTTCAATGACGAAATTTTACATAAAATTTATTTATATCTATTCCAAAACCATAGCATAGCAGCCATGTTAATAAAATAAAGCCATTACCCCCTTTGCTTGAAGCTTTGAAACTCTGGGCATAGAAAGTCAACAATTTCCTTTCTTTAACAATTAATGACAATAATTCACAAGTTGCAGCAAAAAATAAATAGTAACCGCTTGAAAGAGCTCCAATTCCTAGGACAATGTTCCAAAAACTGTTGCGGCAAGTGCTGGATTCAATGATGGCTTTGAATGTTCATTCAGTAATTAAATCGCGTCCATTTAACTCGCTCAATTAAACATCGAAAAAGGAATAAGTTAATGACAGCCGCTGTAATTAACAAAACTACAACCGAATGTAATTAGAGAACTGGGCGAAGAAATCTAGGTAAAAAAACATCTTGTCGATTTGCCAAACTTTAAAGTATACCGTTAACATAGTCTCTGAATTGACTATACTACCTACTGCGTATCTGGCAATGGATGTGCGCGGACAATGTATTCGAGCAACCGTCTGCATAAATTACCAATAGATAGTCTCCATTTAACTGTACGCTTGTTTGCCAAATTAGAACTGAGAGAAGGAGTACAGCGGATACCTTGTTCTGTGAATGGAAATACATATGTAAGTGCATATGTATGCCATTCGACGGTTTAATTATGAATATGTAGATGGTATGTACTTGCGTATCGAGCACTGCTTTGTTTATTGAACTATATCCCAGCAAGAAATATATATTGTTTTGTGCCAAAATGGTCCAATTGATGTCTAAATATTCGACATAAATATTTGATACTTTCCATTGTCGAATCTGTAAAATCAACAGACTAATACTTCTACGTAAAACAAAAGAAAATATTTATCAATTAGTAGATTTCAAAGAAACATTTCTCTTAACTTTTATACGTAAACGGTTATTTTGCATTCCTGAAAATTAATTAATAAGTAATACATACTTCTGACGAGAGATTGTTGACGATGTATGATTAATTGAGTTGTCTCTGATAAGAGCTGATGACGGAAATAGACGAATCGCCGAAACGTCGAACCACCTAAATCCAACAAACAATGGAAATAGCCCAAAGAAGGACAACTCAATTCATACATACTTGTCGCACTTTATACCTCCAAATGAATATTTCTGTTAGGACATAGATTCGAAAACATAATAAATGCAGCAGCATTCAGAAACTAAGTGGCCGTAATAGTCATAATAACGAGAATTAGTTTTGTTTCAATCTGCGAATATTTCCTCTATACCAAAAAATGCGAAAACTATCTCGAACTGAACTACTGAAGGCATATCAGGCAATAGGATGTACAGTCAACTCCAACCATAATGTCGTGCGTCTGACAGGAGTGTAACCGACCGCTTCATACAATTTACAATTTATTATCATCGTATCTGACAAATAGAAAGCAATATGACTCAAATAAATCTCTCATAATGGAGTTAGAGTGTGACGTCCCGCAAGGGTCAGTATTAGGGCCTTTGCTATTCATTATATACGTTAATGATTTAGTAGTCAACGAGTCAGTAGACTCTATATGTTTATATGCAGATGATGCTTCTCTGGTAACAAGAGGTATAGCCAAGGACAACTTACGGCATAAGACAGATACAACATTATATGAAGCTAATAAGTGGTTTGCTTAAAATAAGCTGAAACTCAATATCGATAAAACGCAACACCTAGACTTTATACTTAGCAAGAGAGAAGTGCCCTCGAAATGAAGCTTCTAGGGGTGCATATAGACAGCAAGCTAACATGGTCCATGCACATAGGTCAATTAGCAAAGAAACTAACTGGCGCAATATACAGGTTATTTCGAATAAAAAACCAGGCAACAAAAATGGCATACTTTGCTAATTTCCACAGCGTGGCGACTTATGGCATTCAATTTTGAGGTATGTCTTCGGAGGCTGAGCGCATATTTCTCTTACAGAAGCGCGCTGTGAGAATTATGTGCGATCTGAAAAGAACTAATTTACGCAAAGCTGCCTTTATAAACGCAGAAATACTAACCTTGCCTGAGGCATATATTCTCACTATTGCGAATTATGCCCACAAAAACCGAAATCGTTTTGCCCGTAACTGTGATATTCATGATCATAATACCAGAAGTAAGACGGATTTACGAGTTCCATATCACAGAACACACGCAACACAGAACTATGGTGACTTCTGGGGTCCAAAAATGTTCAATAAATTACCTCAAAGTAAGAGATGCCTTCCCAAAAGTCAGTTCGCTCTGAGACTGAAAAGACACTTGCTGAATAACGCTTTCTACACGACTGACGAATTCTTAAATTGTACCATAATTTAGTATTTGTTTGTTTGTTACTGATGTTTATATACTCTGTCCTTGTGTTATACTTTCTATATAATCTTACATTTGTGTATATTTTTTAAAATATTTTATATGTGTTCTATACGATTTATACAGATGTACTAAATGTTAACGTTTCATGTAATATTACATAACACTGAATATATACAGATCTATCTTCACCTTCAATTATGACAATATGACATTGCTATGACATTACCTATAGTAAGTGAAGAGCCCGGTTGCACACCTGTCAGACGCACTACATTATGGTTGGAGCTGATGGTACTTACTTGATGGTGAGATGACATCGAAATCGATTGTCACAATGGAGATTCGAACCGTCCATATCACCCACAGCTGCCTAGCGCTCTTACCACTACACTATCCTGGCAGAACTTAACCTTCTTCCAAATACTCAAACAAATCGTTTTCCGATGATATTGTTAGCTTTACGCAATTTTTTCTTTTGGCTGAACAAATGCAGCTTTCAGTCTGTTATTACATTAATCGATTGACTTTATTTGTGAAATCTTCAAAAATTCATTTATATATTATCCGCATTGATTAACAGAAACAAACAAATAGTAACAACGCATATATTACTCATTTCTAAAAGTTATCTAATCTATGGGAAACCGTTGATTGAAAACAAAAAGGAATTATTAATTTTACGCAACATTTCAGAGGCCATGTTTTTCTACATTTTGCTGATTCATTTCGAACCACCAAGAACAACTTCAACGACCACAAATTGTAATTAGTCTTATCTGCAACTGATTTTGACAATTAGCATTTGTATGTTTATCAATTGTTTATGTAAATGAGTGTATTTCCGCATTTCTAAACTTTTGGAATTTATTCATTCCTTCACGTTTTAAAGCTCGTTTCAATGACAAAGAATACACTAGGTCATCAAAACCTGTGCAAAGTGTGACGACAGCCACAGCCTCTATTGCTTGTTGCTTTGTAATAAAGACCAAGTTACCAATTATCGTTCATTGCGCATATGATATTGAAACGAGCTCTACATCGCTCCAATAAATATCTTGATTGTAAGTATCTTTGTGAGTTGTAATACTTTAATATCTCACAGAAATACAAAATAATGGGATAGGGTAACTTAAAATAGTAGAACTAAAACAAAAAATATCCTTACCACCTCAATGAGTGAAAGACTCTAGATAATAGATCAGTAGAACCTACAAAGGAAAAAAGTATTACACTTAGTATCTCTGGTTAAGGTAAAACCTTGGAAAATATTCTGTTCACCAGATCATCAGTGGAACGTTATTCCACTTAACCAAAACTATAATTAAATCTTTAAGCACAAGGTTTAATTTATTTGTCATGCATGTTACTGGTGAAATTGGCCTTGTATCGGGTCATTTTCACCAGTTCGAATAACAGAATTTTAGTAGGTACAAAGTGGTTTAAAGCAAGTTGAACGGACTGAACTAACCTGTTTAACTTGATTTTGGCATCAGCAATCTGTAAAATCAGTTAAGAGTCGATCAACTTGTGTTAAGCGTCTTTGTACTGGGAGTCGATCAGAAAAGTCTACCTCTAGTAGGGAGGGAAGGCAAAATCCAAAGAACCGGATTAATTTTTCATAACAAAGAACAATGTAGCTTACACAGATGACCTCGTCCTGTTAACAAAATCAATAAAAGAGCGCGAAAAGGCTGCCGAATGCGTTGAAAAAGAGGCGAGAAAAATACGGAGTAGTGATAAACGACGAACTTACAAAATATATGGAATTGGAGGAAAATACAAATATGAGAATCAAATCAAGAGAAAAATAATACAAATTTAAGAAAAAAGTTAATGACTTGGGGTATCTGCGAGTAGCAGTAACAAACGACGCTAAGGGATATAAAATAAACAAAGAAATTTCAAAAGATAACAGAGCAAGAACGTTAAAAACAAGAAATGTATCTAGTGTAGCCAAGAACCGAATATACCAAACAATTCTACGACAAGTAGCGTAGTGTATGAAAGTGCGAAAGACACCGGCAAAAGGAACGAAAGAAATAGTCTGCCAATTAAATCATTTAAAAAAGTGCGCAGATATCTTATTACTTTCCTTCATTATACATCATTTAAAATCAAATCTCAAAAAAGATTAACCAACATAATATAGAAAACTACAGGCCAATCGCTTTGATTTCCTCTGTTGGAAAAGTTTTAGAAAAAGCAGTTCTAAGTAGACTGGCATCGTTTTCGATATCTCGGAACATAATGTCTAACATGCAAAATGCATATATAAAGGACGATTAACAATACGTGCATTATATATGACACTGAATAAAATTATAGAAGCAATATCGAACGGAGAGACAGTTGTGTGGGTATTTCTCGATGTTTCAAAAGCCTTCTACAGCCTAAATCATAACTTTCTATTGAGAAAATTATATGATTTGAAGGTACAGCGTATAAATTATTGAGCCTGTACTTAGCAAATAGAATAAAATGTATACACATAAAGACAAAAACAAAATGTTATGATCGAATTGCTTAGGGGTGGAGAGAGGAGTGCCCACGGGTCCATATTGGATCCGTTCCCTTTTCTAACTATACACCAACGATCTTCCAGAAGTAACGAACCAGTTTATTAATATGTTTTCCAATGACACGTCTCTAATTATAACAAACGAAAATGAAAATGATATACAAAAACGATATTGTTCACACGCTCCACAAAATGAACGACTGGTGTCAAACGCATAAGGTCAAATTGAATATACAGAAAAAAGAATGATAAAATTTTCACTTAGATTCATTACGGAAATACACACACGTAAGCAACTCCGCATACTCACCATCAACATAGCTATCAAAATGTTATCAGGATTCGTTTTTGCATTAATAGTCATCGCATCGGATGTTTGGAAGGAAGCTGCTCTCTCAGCATACCACACCTATGTGGTATCAAAACTATCCTATGTTGTAATTTTCCGGGGAAACTCAACACATGCAAAACAAATTTTTATACAACAGAAGTCATGCGTACAGTATTTTTAACCTAAAGAAAATGCAAACATGCGGTGAAGTGTTTAGACAATATGGAATATAAATCTTAAAATACATTCCAGAAAATCATAAATCACAGCAATTTAATTCCTTTAAGTTAAGTATTAAGAAATATTTTGTTTCAGTGTGTTATTACGATACACGCGATTCTTTTACTACTCGAATGTCTTATGTAATTTCACAAATTATATATCTGTTATTTTGGTTAGCTCTAATTTTTCTTTTGAGCTGCTTTATATTTTTATAGTATTAAATAAATGGCTGTTATTATTAATATTACCATTATTATTATGCATGCGAGATATGGCCAGTAACTAAGCAAGAGGGAACACAATTAGAAATATGGGAGAAGAAGATTATTGTTGGAAACGAACTGGCAAACATAGAAATTATCACCAGGTTTGGGAAGCAACAAATTACATCTGATTGATATAACCAGGCAATTTTTTGGAATATAACAATACTACACATATCGGAATTGATACGTTTAATTTACAAATATTGAAATCTTGACATTGGATAGGAATTTAGAATTTGGAAAAACGGTTACTATGTAATAGAACTACAAGAATTTTGACGATATTTCAAAATTAACTTTATAAATACCTTAAATACTTTGTTGTGTGCATGTGTATCGTCTTCCAAACCTTTTCTCTCTTCAATCTTCCTTCACCCCTCTCCTCTTACTACAACCTCCAGTATCTCTCTCCTCTTAACTCCAACCTCCAGTATCTCTTTCCTCTATTTTTATGGATTGTGCACTTAATATAGTTTAAATTGCTCGCTAGTAATTCTTGCCTGACACGTACAAAATTCTCACTTGACGTTTCTATGTTTTTTTGATCGTCCAGTAACGCACCTAGTTACTCGCACGATGTTTACATGTTTCGGTCGTCCATGTGGATCCCGCTTATACGTCATCGTCGGCGACTGTTACCTTCAATGCTAACCTCGACTGATGAAAACTGTACTGATGGCTATTGTCTGCGCTGGTTTCTCGTGTGAATACGTGTAGTCAATTTGCAGAGGTCTTCCAAAACCCCCTTTGTATTGTGTTCTGTGTGAGAATGTGTTGTGATTTTACAATGTATTTGAAAAATAAATATTCTTTTACCTAGTAACGTTAATTAGCCCTGTTATCTGCCTATGGCTGGACGTAGTATGCCTATACTTCCCACCGTATAGAGCTCTAGTCGACTAACCTTATTGAATAACCGAATAGATCGAATAGATGGAGACACTTCACTTTAATAATTTAATTCGCAATCGATAATAAGTTCAAAGCGAAAGTATGTAATAGTCGCGTATACTGCAGACAAATTCGACAACGAAAGATCAACAAAAACACAACGAGGTGGTGAGAAACATCATAGCAGTATATATTTCAAATAAATTTGCTGTAAGCTTTTTTGCCAATCTTTAACGTCTAAGGTTCATAAAGTCTTCCTCGCTTCACAAACATATCCGACCGCCATACACGTGTAGCTATACATCCATATATCTTACTAGCATACGGTATATTCCGTGATCATATTGCTGTTACTGTAAGCTATAATTATTTACATCAGTGCTTTAGATTTAAAACATATTTTACCTTCATTGGCTTGCAAAGCAAGACCACGTTGTCTCATTGTAGCAGCAATGAGTTCTAATTTTTTACTTGGCAAAAAGAAATCGCATACTATTTTATTTTATCTTCATTTGTTTCTTTTATTTATTTGAGGAATATCTATAATTAGCCACGCGTTTTTCAAATAGATCTGCTGCAAACTTATTTTTCTCGGCCACTTTCTGATTTGTAAACAACACAAAGATGATTCACAACTGCATTCATACATATGTACCGTGCATCTCTTTTTATCTCTCTTTGTACGTTGTATCCTGTTTTCGCCAGAGCTTTCAGTCTTGTCTGAAAATAATTTCCTGTGCGTCTGTTCGCAAAATGTTTCCTTCTACTTTTCAAGTACCATTGGAAATAAAGATTATTAAGTCGTATTTATGCATAACATTTTTCGCCCGGCTATTAGTTTCATCTGGATCGCATAAACATAGATTTCTTCCGCGGAATAACATCTGCATTTCAATACAAACTTTTTTTCCATCCATATGTCTCAGGAATATCGAATTCCTCCACATACACGCTTCACAACGTCTGTTGCGATTTAGAACGAACGATATTTATTTTGCCTATGCGAAAACCCTTTACGCGCTCGTTTTCCGACGCATTCCTTCGCAATTCCAGTGCGAATTATCTGAAAGCTTCACGGGGAGTTCTTCTCGAATTCCAAACGTAAGCGGAATAGAATCGGCAACTATCCACACACAGCAAGCAAGCTCCGTTGCAAGTCGCTATCGATGCGATGGTCGCCGTAAAATTTGCGCATGCTGTAGTGTGGAGAATAATTGGTGGGGATCGACCAGCAACTCCTACTTCTTAATCTTGGGATCGCATGGCAGTCTATCACTAAACGCTCGTCGTGGAAAAAACAAAAAGCGATCGTCCCCGCGACCGCGTGTTCGCTATACGCGCTTATAATCGGAAGAATTCGACGGACGACGATTTGCCGTTAGACACTTCGCGCTTTGAATGCGGAATCCTTAAACGGACAATTCGAAATTTGCGAATATCTTACGCGACGGTAGTTCGATTAATGTACGGAGCGAAGGAGTATTGTGTTTTGTTGTTTTTGAAGTGTATTTAGTCTATTTTCCTAAGGAATATATTTGTAGAAAGGTAGGATTCCCTTCTGTATGTGCTTTGCTATTTCTTAATGCCCAAGAAGAAAGTTGGCAACACTTTCTTTAGGATGTTTCCAATTACTATAAATTTGTAAATATTTAGCCACACAAAATAATTATTTTAATGAAGGCTTATAGCACTGTCAAGTTATCTTGTTATTTTTTATATTTATTTTCATAATTTAGCATACGAAATAATTTCTGATAATCAAACAATGTTTAAAGTTGGCCAATCTGTGTCCAAAATCAATAATACCAACCTCAATCGCCAAACTAGTAAATTCTATAGTAGGATACTGCATTAAAGACTTCTAGATGTAAAAAGGTGAGATAACCAAACTCTGGGTCAAGTTGACAATACTTTATCGGGTATATGAAACAATGTAGGTAACAGATAACATATCTTAAGCGATGTCACACTTATTAAATCAATGCCCATATACTATTTAGGTTAAGAAAAAGATTAATCCAAAAATGGTTTTTTTTCAGATGTATTTATTGTATTCATATAAACTGGATATATTCTCATATTTTCAGTTTGGAACCAAATAAAGATTTCTGAAATTGTTACGATCTCTTTTTCAAAATACGACTTAATAGTAATAAAAATATGGGAACACTTTTCATCGTTTTGAAGAAGTACTTTGTAATACTATTTTTCAAAGTAATCTAATATCTAGGAATTAATGTCTTTTATATCATCTTTCATAAAAAATGCCAATCTTAATGGACATATTCGCATGCACAAATTATGCAACATTCCCTGTCAACTTGAAACATCTCAAAACGTAAATTCTTCATGCTCCAAGCACAATATTTCGCATGCTCGGTAATTGCCATATTGTAAGTTGAAACCCTAAAGTTAGTAGCGCCTTCAAAAAACAACTTATGAGCGAAATTGACTTTAGAAAAGTTAAAGGAAACCGCTTTTTGTACTATACTGTATCTTCAATATCATGAAATCATACAATTGAATCATACTATAAAAATTTACTTTAATAAGATCACTAACAATACATATAAAGAGTTAAAATAGGGATGCAGAATATTTCAAACTTCATCATTAAATCAAATTTGCATTACAGCGCCATCTGTGTCTCCTTAACTAAATTATATAAAACCCAATTCGATTTTCACCTTCCCCATTTCGCACTATACTAAGCTCCTTCGCATTGGGCACTGTCCAAGAGCTTTCTACTACCTGACCATGTAGCGCAAAATCAGGTTGTAAGAGTAAAGCTACACACACCCACACACTCCCACTTTTTAAACTTCTTCTCGTGTTTGGAAGTCTGTTTTCGCGTCTTGATAAATATTGATAAACCGCCTCTGATTGAGAACTCGCGTACCGCCTTTAGAAGTACCATTGTGAATGCTAATAAAATTCACATATTTTTTGACAAATTTACAAGAAATGGAATACCAATAACACAAAAGTTTAGACAGATATGTTGGTAGTATGATGAATAATGTATTTGTGTTTGAATCAGTTTTGCGAATATTCGACAGGTAATACAACGTTTTAGAGGGTTAGCAATAAGTACCTAAATATTATTTTGTTAAAAAACACCAACATAACATTTTCTCTCTGTATAAATCCAAAACCGTTCACACCTAAGCATTAACTAACTGTATTTATCGCCCACCAACAGTTTTAATTTCCGTTATAAATTTGCAAATTTACTAATGCACTTTTCCCTCGCATACACATACGCATTCCCCTTTTGTGTACGACATATTTCAAAAGAAACAAACAAGAGACTGCGTCGCCTTAACGACGCGTTTTATGGTATAGGAGGCTGTTAGAATTTACGACTGTCTTTTCTCGTAATTAACGCTCCTGAATGGCCTCTCTTCTTCTCTAAATTCACTTCGTTTCGTATAATTGACGTTAATAAGCGAACCTCATAACGCGGGCGCACGTAACACTACCGCGGTTTGAATGTATTGTCGTCTACGTAAATTTTTCGTCCTAAATTGATGAATAATTATCCACTGGCATTCCGCCGTTAAAAGCAATTTTTGTTCGTGCAATGAATGGGTTAGAAAAGCCATGGAATCGAATAGCCATCATAAATAAAATCGAAATTGTCACTAATGCACTTTAGATAATTTTTTTAATTTTCTTATAATTTAAAGCCGGTTACTCACGTGCGACTATAACGGAGCGATTAAACCGCAAATGTTTCATTCTGTTTTATAATCAAATACATCAATGTTCTTACTTGATCTTACTTGATTCATTTATTTTCGACGCCATTTACAATTCAATTTTGAAAATTTAAAGTTTCATTTATACTTTTGAATTTAGTTTTACTTTTGTAAGAACCACTTTTTGTATGTTCCATGGATTATTTCATCATTTTACGATACTCATAATTACATGCTCTTCATCTCAATATTATCATTTATTTCCCAGAATCGTTTACGTACCATAAATTGAATGCATTTTTCTCCTAAGCGACATTTATGAATATTGTTTTTGACATGTAAGGTTATGTTGTATAAAATACTACGAAAACGGAATAAACCAATTATAAGTGACATTTTATTTATTTATTTTAATGTTAACATTATTGGAATTTAGAATGTTAAACTAATACGAAGACTTATCTGACACGTTTAATTTCTTATTAAATAGACTGATGTACTGTTGCTGATTGGAAATACACATTGCAATGTTTCAAAAATATAGTTATGTTATGATGTGATGTTATGTCAAGGTCTACGTGTGATTTATAATTATGTATAACATAAAACGAGTTCGATGTTCCACCAGGCTATAAAATTTTATAATGTATGCGCATTCAAATCAAATTACGAATATCGAAGCCTGAAGATATTTTCTAAAATTCTGAATAAGTTACTGTTTAAAAGAATCACACGAATTTTACCAATGTTAAATTTGAATTTATAAATGCCTTAATTAAGTGTACCTCCCTTTTGTTCCTGGTCTCGCTTCTTCAATTCTCTCTTCCTTACTGAAAGCACCCACTCTTTCTTCTTCGAATGGACTAACTGACAATTAAACTTTACCTTTGTAAAATTGTGACTAGAACGTTCTTTATTTTATGAAACTTTTTTCTTTTATCAACAATTTTATCCAGCGAGGTACCAATTATTTTCTATGTAATAGTTTTACATGGTAACAGAGTACTCTTCCATTCCTTGGTCGATATTTTCTGTTTTTGTACGGTTCTTAATAGCTTAATGCAAGTTCGCTAGTCTTCTACCATCGTCAATTGCAAATCCGTGATGTTAATTTGTAGATCTTTCCAAACCCCTACTTGTATTGTGTAGTGTTATATGTGAGAATGTGAATGTGTTACCTGCTGGAGTAATACCCTATTTTACCGACTGAGCAAAATAAATGCAACCGTCAATATACATGAAAGAGTAATAAATCAAAACAAATGTACACAATTTTGCATATGCTGCAAACAAATATAATAATTAACCGAATTAAATAGAAAATTGCGGAGAACATATAATATATCTGTATTTTCATTCCGAACTAACATATATCTCCAGCAATTCAATTTTTTTTTTTGCTTGATATGTTTCTATGCTTTTCAATGAAATAGGCACCTGTCTTTTCACATAAATTCTTTGACATACTCAGTAGTAAATTAGCAACTGCTTTTACGGCTGTCACAACAATATCTGCTGGTGTTTCCGTTGTTTCTGCTTGAACCGTATCGACATCAAATTGATATTTTTACAACCACACTTACACGATATTCAAATACCTAATAATTATCGGAAAATTTGTTTATATATCGTTTCCCCAACGACACCATATCAACCACAATACTATGCAACTTGATAGAAAATATGTATTTAAACAATTCTCACTATAAAATGCAAATAATAAAACTTAGGCTTGAGAGGAAAACTTTGTATGTACTTCTGGAATAAAGAAAAGATCCTTCAACTATCACTGCAGATTTCGCGTTACATGATTAGAAGAGTGTTTAAAAATCTTGACACACTTTACTATTATTTGCAGCTGTATATTTATGATAGTAAGAGCAACATTTTAAATACAAACACAAAAGAGCGGTATTTACAATATGGGATGACCTAATTAGGCGTATATATGTGAAAAATTCCATAATTTAAAATATAATCAGTGACGTTGTGATAAGACCTTCTCGACTTTGCGGATATGTGTTGATATGGAAGGAAGATGTGTGCATGACTAACCTTTATACTGTTTACTGTTACGTATTTATGCAGAGAGACCGACAATTTAGTATTTTTAGGTTTTAGAATTGATTTCGTTGGTTGCAGTACATACATATGTTCGCAATATCTAATTTCATTGGCGTAGTCTGTCAGGTTACTTGCTTACGTCTATCTTCTGTTTCTTTCTAGTATTCAGAACTGCAAATCCAGGTTGTCAATGTAAGCAATGTTACCAACTGATATAATTTAAGTTGGTTACATTTCTAATTATACTCCATTCGCAACATTAGAAGGCAGTACATCGCTTGTGGGAATACCGCACAGCGTTGCCATCTTGTCGTGGTAGATACATGAATAAAATATGTTCACAACTTAAAATATGATACACTTATGAAATATTCGTTACGTAACGTTTCAGAAATTAATTTAAGTTATTGCTGAAGCAGATTTATCCAGATATTCTAGTAATATGAAGGGATATTGTAAGTACTCCATAAAATGGATTATTTCTTGGTAATCTTGTATTTAGGAACAACTACAGCCATTTTGCATACTTCTTAGTACTAAAATTTGTAGGGAGCTGTAATGAAAATTACTCAGAGCATTATTAATAGTTATAGTTACAGATCCCACCAAAGATTACTCGCGGATTTATCTAAATACCTTTGTAACGAACGGTGCAAGTGTGCTTAATATATATATATTTTTATACATTCACGATACATTTAAGAAAGTGTTTTTTTAAGGCGTATGCTTTGGGTTGGTTTGGAATGTTGATAACTAACTCAAGGATCTACCATTTTGGTAAAACGGTCCGGTTTTCTAGTCTTAGTGCTAAAATTTGTAAGGATCTGTAATGAAAATTACCCAGAGTATTATCCAGTGTTGCCATATTGTTCCTGCGATTATTGCAATGTAGAAATATGTATAATATTTGCATTCCGTATATGCTCATATAGGTTTGGGTAGCTGTGCGCTGTATTTCCTGAAACTACTTTTTGAACTATATATATTATATATTACCGCGTAGTTACGACAAGGAATGAACATTGGCTGAAAGCTCTTTATCTGATCCGGTCTTTAAAGACTGAATAGCGCCTGATAACTACTGATAAATATAAAATTAAGTGCCTTCCTTGCAAGAAAATTCTTGTGACTGAAAGAAAAGCATTTTAAACAGAGCGGCACGTGAAGTCGTAGGACCAAAAGTTTAGCACATTTGAAGATCTGTTTCAAACTGTTTGGAAAGGCACAAAAAAAATTCTTGGCTACGATAATGCAAATGTCATGGTGGGCATAAAAGGTTTATTTAATAGTCGTTTATTGAAAGAGAATCCACAAGTGTGGAGAAAATTAAGAGTTTGTTAAATGTTAATTATTGTCATTTGTATATACACTGCTGGCCACGACAGAGCTTGAATCCTACTAGCAATGTAAAATATCGACATAGTTGCCACACCGTTATACTTATACTTAAACCATTCGATCATAATAAACAGAATAATTATCGAAGTATAGAACATAATGTAATGAAAATAAACAGATGGATAAAGGCATGATAAACTAGACACAAGATGGTATGTCATGTAGCTAATTTCAGTCTATTCAATTTGTTTGAAAATATTGGACAACATTGATAGTAAGTGAGGTTAGAAAGAGAAATGGTCCTGTAAAATCTTGTGCCGTCTTCCAAAAGGCGAACAGACTATAGTTCAACTTTCGGGATTTGTTGCTCTCTGTGTACGTTTAAAATAGATTAAGTTTGATCACATTACTAATTTTATTTTTGTTTCGTTACAGAAACGTGCTACTTGACCTAGAAGAGGAACCGACGGCATACAACTTCAAAGTGAACGACACATACAGCTAGTAGCTCTCTGCAGCACAAAATCCGCGTGCTAAACTCTGCAATATAAAGAAAGACTCTAATAATAAAGACTTTTTACTTCAAACGCTTCCAGAAAAAAAACGCTTTGTTATTTAATTAGTAAGTTAATATTAAGATAGAGAAGAGAAAGAAGAGAAAGAACGAACGGTGCTCCATCTAAGAATATACCAAGCGCCTTCGTGAATTTGTGATCGTGATATTTTTTTTTATTATAATAAAATCTAAAGTGATATTATGTATAACCTAAATATAAATATGCCGACAACGGCCGCGACGAGCGCCCTCAACAACCTCCTGACGGCGGAGACGGGAGGAAACACACCCAGAACGCCCGAGATCCTGAACTCCTTGATGGCCATGTCGAATCCACTCGACAATTACAGTTTCGACGATGACGGCCATAAGCCGGGCGAGAGGAAGCCTTTTACGACAACGAGTAGCGACTCGAACAGTTCCTGTTCGAGTCAGCTGGAGTCGCCGATTAACGAGCCTATCAGTATCCAACAGACGTGCTCGCAACTGATCAAGGCCGGACTCAAACTGTCGATCGAACAGAAACGAAAATACCAGACGGACGGCGAGGACATACTCGACCTCGACAAATGTCCGAAACGCATCAAGAAGAACGAATGCAGCGAATCCGAAGAGGATAAGCACATCAGCACCGTTGGGGTGAGTTCCTCAGGTTCCTTAGTATAGAGCAAGGTTGAGATGATTTAAATCATCTGAATAAAATCAAAATTTCAATCATCATTCAAAGTGATTTTTATTTTAAAAATCATAATTTCTCAAACATCTTCTTGTAATTATTTATTAACACGTGACTTAAAATAGTTTCTAAATATTTTAACGATATATATTTTATTAATAGAATATAATATTTTTAAATCTTATCAGGTGATAATGTTTAAAAAACACTCATATTTAGATGCTTTTAAATTACCTAATCTATCTCTTAATTCTGAATAGACAAGCCCACACGAGGATAAAGGACAGCTTCTTCTGCGGATGTCTAAGCATTTACAGACAAAATTGGAACGATAATATCCTGTTGTACTGCATTTACAATTCAATACAATAAGCTGTACATTTCCGTAGAAATTCTATCTGTAAAGCTGCAAAAACTCTGTAAATCCGTTGTTGTGGTGGATTAGCCCACGTGTACATGTGTTCATACATCCGCTTCATAATTCCAGCTGTGTTCTTGCGTCATTGACGACTCTCCTCCATTGTTCTCTACCTCTTAATAATTCTCTCCAATTCTTTACGTTCATTTTTTTCAAGTCTTTCTCCACTTGTTCCTTCCATTTCATCTTAGGTCTCCCTCTTGGTCTACTTTTAATGGGATTCCATTCTGTTATACTTCTTTTCGCCGCTCCTCTCTTCTAAATATATGTCCATACCATTGAATTCTACTGGTTTTATAAGTTTTGACAATATTTTCTTCTTTCATTATCGTTTCAATTTCATGATTCATAAGTAACCTGTATTCGTCCCCACCAATCTTTTTTAATCCTGTTATGCATCTTATAATTTTTCTTTCAAATACTTTTAGTTGTTCTTCTTTTTTTAACGTCAAACTTGTTGTTTCTGCTGCGTATGTTACGGCAGGTCTAATCATTGTTTTATAGATTTTTGTTTTTGTATTTTTACTAAGTTTCTTGTCCTTTAATAATTTTTTCTTACTGTAAAATGCCTTATTCCCTAACTGGATTCTTTTCTTAATATCTAATCTGTCGTTGGTTCTGCTTATTAGTGTTCGTAGATATATTAATACCTCTCGGAATTT
This sequence comes from Osmoderma eremita, assembly GCA_031763485.1. Classification (NCBI taxonomy): domain Eukaryota; kingdom Metazoa; phylum Arthropoda; class Insecta; order Coleoptera; family Scarabaeidae; genus Osmoderma; species Osmoderma eremita. The sequence continues at coordinate 204,131 of JARFOC010000071.1, forward strand.
ATGATCTTCTGTTTTTAAATATGTAATGGTTTTTCTCTATTCCTGTTGCAATGCATGTATTTTGTTTTATTTTCGTTGATCTCCAGTCCTCTTTCTTTGGTTTTAACTTCTATTGTCTGAAATGCTGTTTTTACATCATCTTTTCTGCTTGTAATTATTGCTAAGTCATCTGCATACGCAATTATTTGAATCGATTTGTTGTTCATTGTACCAATATACTGTACTTCTTTAATAATACAATCCATAGATGTTATGAATAATAATGCTGACAGTGAATCCCCCTGGCGCACTCCTTTCTTAATGCTTATACTGTTTGTTGTCCCCCTTCCAATGCTCACTATTGCTTTCGATTCTTTCATTGGCCTTTTTACAAGGTTTACTATTTTTCTTAGTGTCTTTATCTTCTCCAGATCTTCTATGATTCTCGTTCTCTTTAACATATCAAAAGCTTTCTTGAAGTCCACGAAAAGTACATATGTGTCCATGTGGTGCTCGTAGCTCTTTTCAATAATGTGTTTCAATATACGCATGCCATCTTTTTTCCTTTGCTATATCCAACTTGATATTCTCCTATTATTGTGTCTGTATGCTTCCTTAATATTTCTTTTATTATTGCTGTTAGTACTTTGTAGACGGTGTTCAGTATTGTTATACCTCTGTTGTTTGTACATTTGGTTAAATCTCCGTTTTTTTTTAGATAGGTATTATCATTCCCAATTTCCATTCGTCTGGTATTTTTTCTTTCCATACTCTTTTTATAAAACTGAATATTTTTTGTGGAGTACACTACCTCCCCATTTTATTAATTCACCGTTAATTTGATCACTTCCAGCTGCCTTGTTGTCCTTAAATTTCATTATACATTCCACAGTATCTTCATATGAGTCTTCTAAGCTTTCTAGTACTTCATATATATTTCTGTTCCTATTTCTTTATTGTCTTTCTCCTCATCTTCTTACAGTTGTTCGAAATGCTTTTTCCATTCTTCTTCTTCTATCAATACATTTATTTTGCCCTTTTTTCATATATCTATATAAAGGCGCTGTATTGTTTCTTTTGTTTTCCTTTTCAACTTCCTCTGTAATTTTACCTATCCAATCCTGTTTTTTTCCTCTAGATAAATTGTTTGACTCTTTCCTCACTTTTCTGTATTCTTCTTGATGTTGCTGTTCGCCTGTGTCTAGCTATTTTTCCTTGCTTTCTATCACAGTCTGACAATATTTATCAAACCATCCTTTTTGTCGCCTAGTTTCACTCAATCCTATTGTTTTCTTTGCTGCTTCGATAATACATTCTTTTATTCCTTTCCATTCTTCATCAATGTCTTCTTTTTCTCCTTGTATTACTTTCTCGTACTGCATTTTTTGTAATATTGCTTGAGAAAACATTTTGTGGTTGTCGTCATGTGATCTAGCTGCCAACCTAATGACTACTGGCAATAATTCTGTACCAGAATAATATTTGGAAATTATTCGTAACGCTGAATTCTTTCCTTGGCTAGACAACGGGTATTCATTTTTTACTTCTAATAAGTTCTAACAAATAAGCTAAGAAGTGAAGGTGTTGTAGCTTGGTCATACCTTTTCATAAATTTTTGTTTGCGCCTAAGTTTTTCCATTGTTGAACTGCATGAGCCAAAGAGGCGCGTTTCTGCTGAATCCTGTCGAGTGTCGTAGGGATTGGTTTCAATAATTTTGACCAAATTTGAATACTGTAAACCTTTTCAAAAATCAATGGATCTATGTTATCTTCATGTTCTTCTAAAATTTGTAATAATTGCGACCATTTACTGAGATATACTTCAAAACAGTCAGAAAGTGTATGCTATCGAACATCTTGAGGTAGGATTAGTTTCTTGCATGGGAAAATATTTTACAACTTGAGCCACATGTTCTTTAATTTTCACTGCACAGAGCTCTTAAGATAAAAATATATAAGAAATAAGATGCATAAAATACTTAAAAATATACCATTACTGTTGCCAAAGTATTTTTCTGAAGAAGTTTTACCGATACCTGACGACTGTTAGAAAATTAGAAATATTATTGCATCAAGTTACTAGTTCTCGCAACGAAACAGCCGACTTTTGACAGCAAAACGTCACATTCAGTAAATGCATAGTAATGTCAAATCTAGTGGCATTTCGTCCGCCTAGGATTTCTTCAATTACAGCGTTGCCAGTTGCAGAGACAATATAAGTTGTCAGCGCACTTACTTGACATTTGTCATTTTGATGTTCTACTTATCATTGATAGTTTTCGTTAACCATAACCTATCTATATATATCTGTCAAGCCATACGATATGCTTTGCAATGCGTGGCGAACATGTCATGAAACGACGAGATGTCAAAAGTCGGTTGTTTAATTGCCATAATTACATAGTAAATTATGCATTGCTCTCCTACGGAAATTTATTATTGAACCATAATAACAGTAATTTTAAAAAAATACGTATGTATCTAGTCATGTTACAAAAGCAGCTTTTATCAAACATACTACGTTTTGTACTAAAGTGGAACCAACGCCAATCCAAATTAAGTGTTTTTTTTTTGTTTATCTGCAAACAGTATACTAAAATCCGAAGCATATCCGGTTTTGGTACACACCATTTTACACTTGAAACGATCTTTTAAACCCACCATAATCACATTACCATATCCTGTGACATTGTCAAACCAACTACAACAATCAAAGTCATCTAAAATCACTACGATCAATGCTATATGATAGCGTGGGCTTGGCTTAATGTATCTGTTTGCTATTTTTCCAGCGTAGGATGTCAGTTCATGCCCTCGATCTTCGCAATTTGCGCCGCTAATACCGTTATTCGTATCCAAGAGAAATTCTGATCATAAAAAATAAGAAACGATAAATGGGCGACAAATTCAAAATATGCAACATAATCCTGGTTGAGAGGAATCGTTGTTGTAGATAGAGCCTACACATGGTTAAAAGAACTTGTTCTACTGGTGCGTAGGAAAAGAAGTTCAGGCTAAATTATCACTGCATATACAAATATGTAAAAAAAGATAGTTGGCGGTTTAGAAATCGTATTTTATTTAGTTGCATATCTAGTTTGCTTCTGATTGAACATTGAATAGACCTGTTTAGAATTTCCATCATCTTTCAGCGTGTATCATTCTCTCTGTTATTTCTGATTTAATTTGTAATTTATTGCGCTAATATACTCCACAACATATGTTAAATTAGACGTGCACGAGTAAATATTACCTTAGAAAGTTCACATATTGTCAGGAGGTCACACTTTGCGCGGATACATAAACATTTACACGGTCACAGCGTTATGATAACCATCTTGAAATCATCACATCTGCCGGTTAATCGATTTGAAGTTTATTAAAGAATGCACATCAAGTTGGTGTAGGAAAAGATTAAATTGTGTAATAGCTCTTCAAGTTTCGTCTATAATATTTTCTAGTAGATAAGGTTGATTGCCTGATCCAATATAGGAATATATCAGAAATTTTTTCGTTTCATTCTCCTAAATGTTTCTTGTCAAAAATTTGCACAACTCTACTTCTTTTAAATTCAACAGTGCTTTGCGTTAAACCAAGTTAGTAATTCACTTCTCGAAAAAACAATAATTATGTGCAAATACCGCAAAAAACTTAGATTGCCCATATGGGAATTCATTCAAATGTGTTTCACAAATTCCGGGGCCGATAGATTGCATGTGTTTTGTCACGTCTCTTGGAAAATTTCAACTATAACTACATACGTACTACGTGCAGTGCGGTGAAAGGTACAAATATGTAAGCTGAAGCCGCAATTTTTTTTTTGTTCGTCTCTCTGAACAATACATATATTACCTACGTTGTCATTTATGTGCACAAAAATGCTACCCATAATCTACTATTTGTTGAAAGGTGAAGTGTAACTTTCTAAAGTCGCAGGGCTATTATGAACTCCTTGTGTAAAATTGTGTTCAATGTTTAAATTCCTTGAATTAAAAAAACTCAATGGTAACGTTATTTACGTTGTTTTGTTCAAGAGGAAAACTATTTTGGTGGCAAATTTATGTAAATTTCTCTATAAAAATCAGCTTAACTCTTCAGATTAGCTATAAATAATCAGGAATTTTTCTCTTTTTTTGTTAGAAAAACTTTAATTTAAATAATTTAGTCAAAACCACGAAACGGTGCGCAGAAATAAATGCAATGATGTTATGAATTTAAATAAATATTAACATATTTCTTCGGAAGCACCACGAAAATTATGCTACTGGTACTATTACCGTTTACATGTCTACTTGAGAATTCCTAAAAATGCACCAATTTAATGGTTAACACGTTGATAGCTATAACGTTTAAACCTTTTACCTTTTCAAAAAGAAATTGTGAAAAAATTAACGATAAACTATTGCTATACTAACTGCACTATACAATTCAATTTAATAATTAAACGTTCTTCTTAAACAATGCGATGGCCGGGCATCCATCCTATTGGAAGTATACTCTTTGCGGATAAAGGGAATCCTTGGATGGTTGGGAGAACGTTATTTTGCAGTAACTGTAGAGTTGGGAGTCTAAGACACCGTCAATGGAAAAAGGTCCTGCTATATCGCTACCCCAATAATCCAGCCAATATGCTAGTTTTTGTCGACACTGAACAACAGATATTATTACGATGTTCATATAGTTTTGACTAGTATCGTACAACCGACAGCGTGTTAGAGAAAAAATAATTCGTCCGTAAATATGTTTTTGAAGAAAATGGCCATCCCTATTACATATTCGTAAAACTGCATTCTTCTAAATATGTCACTAGGCAATGATTCTTAATGTTACGATATTTTCAATCTTTTATAGCCGTTCTTGTTGAGAATATTACTAGCCGATGCAGATACGTGATCTACCCAAATCGGCAGTCATATCGCGCATTGATAACGTAGAATTATCTTCTAGAGACGCACATTCTAATTTATATACTTCAAAAAAAAGTCTACGTGAGGGATAAGACTTTTTCTTTAATTTGGGACCGAATCGGTTTCATTGGACTTTTTCCTAAAATGAAAGATGGTGGACTTAGTCGGAGTAGATCTGTTTCGTATCAAATAAATCACTAATATGTCGGCAACTATTGCCCAAATGATACAATTTGTTGCTCTTTAGTATCTTGCGCCACTTTATATTCGGCATATCAGTCACAAGCAATGATTTAGGTACATCAATCGTTCCACCGCCAGATGGTGAGGAAGAGGGCACCCCCGATTCAAATTATCTAAAGCTCTGGTGGGGTATAGCTAATATGATATCGTAGCGTTTTGTTATCGAGCGGACACAGTGTATATTTTTCTCTGGCAGTGCATTTAATAAAAGCACGCATCTACAGACATCACGTAGAAATTTGATAAGAGATCCTTTCGATGGAAGCCAGTAAGCGGTGTGGACCAACTTTTCCTTTTTTTCCTGAAATTTCTCAGTAGATGTAAAGACTGTGGGGCAGTACAAGAAACACAATGGATCGGATCATCCCTCACCTCGCAACAAATTGGTTAACGTGTGTCGGGAAAGCCTGGATTCCTATTGTCAATCACATAACCGCATCTGGGGAGGTGAGGAGTGATCTGATATATAGGTTTTACTCGAATTTGTGATAAATCGTTAAGATTATTACAAATTGAAAGACTAGCTAATGAGCCGCTAGTCATTGTCAGCTGTTGAATATAGGTCACATTCCTCTTTCATAATATTCGAAATAATGTAATTAAAATTTAAGGATTATCCACCACGTCAACAGATTCTTTCTTTAGAAGAAAAATTTATCCTGTTAATCCGTTTTATTTCGTAGAGACTTAGAAACCATCTTTTCTAAAATTAAACATTAAGCAAATGCCGAAGAGTTAAAGATTTCTTATTTAAAATATGTTTTCAATTTCATATTAAACGTTGATCATCCTCCCATCACTCTAATGCGGTCTCTCTCTCTCTCTCTCTCTTGATATGGAGCGAAACTACACTTTACAAGTTTGCAGATGGAATCCTGTATGTGATTTCTGTCCGCGTGATATTTGAAAGGATGCGATTAAGATTTGTATTTCTATACAATTATAGCGATTTGTAAAAAAAAACCTGGGAGCTCCTAAAATGCATAAAATATGTTTGCCTTAAAATTTCCATGCATAAATTTTAAAGAAAATTCTGTTTCTGTCATACATCTTTTAAACACCTAAAAATTTTCAAATTAAATTGATGATCCTTCGAAGCCGAAACGTCGTCCTGCAATAGCCTATTTTTTCATCTTCAATTTCTTTTTCAAATTTTTTTCAAAAGTTCAACTTGCGACTCTATACATAGATATGTTGCCACTTTAAATGGAATTCTAAGCAACCAACTTGTATATTTATTGGGCTACTGGAGTATTTTAATAATAATAACAATTCAAATTTATATTTTACATACATGGCTATACTCGTTCAATGTGGAGTTAACCAAAAACATGATAAACACAAGACAAAGTAAAGATTTGCGATGACTTATGTTATTGTCACAGCCTCATTAATTGTTGTTAAATGCCATAGAATATTTTTTATTATAAAATAAATAGTATACATGTATAAATAAAAGCTACCCTAGTGACTTCTTTTTCTTTCCTTTCGTTCTTCCAAGTTGATCAATTGCATTTGTTATCTCTACTAGAAATTTTTATCCCAATCCATTTGCTGTTTGTTCTGGTGTTGTGCTAGGTTCTGATTTAGGTCCTCTTTTTTTTAATATTCATATCAACGACCTGTTCTCTTTGCTGCACTGTTGCTCATTGGTTTATGCTGATTATATAAAAATATTTACCAGTACTATTAATGCCACGGGCTGTTTTAGCCTTTAAAAGGATATTGACACAATAATTGACAGGTGCTCTTCAAGCCATTTCCTTTTAAATCCGTGGAAGTTTTATAAAAGACCTAGGTTTCATTTAGTTCTAAACTTTCTTTTTACATTTCCTTTGTTCTGCAGCTTCGAAGTCTTTAAATAACGGATTTGACAATAAAGATTATTATTACAATTTCTTAAAATAATTATCTATTTTTATTAGACTAATGCGATAGATCTTACGCAAAGTACGATGTTTGTTAATTGATTTTAGTATCTTTGGAACCGACCTTGGTGTCCTTACAGGCCGGCCTTAAAATTTGCAAATGAACGCTAATTTATTTATCTCCGTCTAAGCATATTGTTCTTGAAGCGTCAACTTAATTAACTCTTGACAAACGTGCGTATTTGTGAAGATCAGAATGTTTCGTCAATCGCAGCATTAATTCGCTTACAAGTTCCTGTATTTATCATTATAACAGTTTAAAATTCAAATGCGAAAACTAAACAAGTTAAACTTGTTTAACTAAGTTTTGAAATCTTAAGTGCTGTTTACGTGGAAACTGGCCGTGCAATAAAACCATTGGCATTGGAGCACGTTTACCTATTTCCAAGTAACACAACGTTCGTAACACCGTGTGCAATGATCCTGTGGCGATGCCAAACTGTGCTCGTCAAAACCTTTACGATACCGAGAAACGACAGCTCATACCTCTCGTAACGTCCCCCCTCCCTTGATCGTGTACGATTCATGATCGTTATTATTACTGGTGTTGTTATTTGTTAATATTACTTGGGGAGATTGGGTCATGACTAAACGTAAACGGATTGTTTGTGTATCTCGGACGAAGTTTAGGCGGCAGTACACAGCGAAAGACCTCTATATTCTTCTGCCAAACGTGGTGTTTGCACGTGATTTCTCGGAATTCTCTAAGTAGCTCCCTGGAGAAGATCCAAGACAACCTGTGCGACGTAGTACGCTATTGAACTGTCCAACAAGCGGCTTGGCGCTACGCATTCGCGTATTATTATTCTGATTATTCACACGCGTGTATTAAGTCCAGAAGATGTATGGTGGAAGGTTACTTTTACTGCCAAGGAGTGTGTCCACAGTTAGTCCGGTTATTTTTATGCAGTTTTCGATTAGATAATTCACCGCAAACGTAGAGAGAAGTAGCCAAAATTAAAGAGGACATATTTCATATCCAGATGGCACTGTTTACCACTGTATACATTTTACGATTACATACTGTTCATTTTCTTGACACAATCCGTAGTAAATATAGACCAATTCCCCTTTTTTATGCACAAATAACTAAGTATAACCTGCACTATTTCGAGAAAGATTAATGGAAGCAAATTTCCAAGAACATCATGAAAAGTGTGTGAAGTGCAAAGAATATACATATCTCATATCTTACCTTCAATTCTGTATATTTTTAAATATTAAAATTAAATTTAACAGTGCTACCACCACTCTATCTACGTGTGGATGCCGGCATTTCGCCGTATCACAGCTCTTCAGCACACCTATGATAAGAGGGCGGTAGCAATTCTCACGTAAGATCGTGTATATATGTTACATTAACAGATAATGATGCTAGGGAGAGACAAATTATTCATTTAAGTATACAGTATTCGCCAAAATAACAATAAAATATATAAATACATATTTTGAAAGCCCTAAAACCAACTATATCCTTACAACCTCAATGAGTTAAAGATTCTAGATACCTATCCTATTATATTAATAGTTCCACATCCGATAGATCCTCTACTATGATTTGATTTGATGTTGAGATGTCATCCGATCGGTGCGATAGTACGTCCGTTCTACTACAGCGCCTAACTCCTATTGTAGACCGTCATCCTAAAATACATCGAACAACTATATCAGAATCTTGTTCAATGAGGTAATTCTGCTGCCTTTCCAAAGATTCAGAACCTGGTTCGGGTGGCCGCATGACAGTCCATACACAGTCAGCATTCAGTTTCGTCCGCTACCCCGATTCTATATGCGCTTTCTGAATCTGCAGTGACCTATAGACACAGAAGTCATTATTTTAACCCGTTTACGATCAAATTCAAGTAATTCTCTCTATGGCAGTGGCATCGTCCGCATACTGGTACAGAAAATATCCCAGAAAATCGTTTAGATCGTTGACTTATACAATAAATATTAAGGGTCCAAAAATTGAACCTTGAGGTGTACCTTGCAAGAGTACATAATATACCCACGTTTCGATGTTGGACCATACACCTAGAATGCTAACGCAGTGTGTTCTATCTGCTAAATATTATTTTATTTGTTTTAGGGAAGTTTCTCTTGTACTAATATCTAAATAACTTTTCAGAGATTTTCCAGAGAATTAGTTATTATTTAGTTAGTTATTATTAATTAGAATTAGTTCAAATAATAATATATTTTTCCATTGTTCTAAAGAAAGGATTATTTTAATTAAAAAGATGATCTCAGGCACCACTTGAATAATAATAATAAACTTTATTTCCGAAGTGATGGCTACATCAATCAATCAAGAACGCTTGATAAATCTAAACCTAATGACGAAATAGATTGAGATTAAGTTTCGCTGTTTCGTTCCATTTGAAGAAAAGAAAATCTTAAAAACCATTGGGTTTTGGCATATGTTATCTGAAAAGTATGTAATTTGTTTTTCGTATCGAATCGAGCAACCTAAAATATAACGATATACAGGATGTTGTATTTAAAAAATAGCTTGGGTCCTATAAGTATGTGTAAATATATCTCTCACTATGCTCAAAAAAACTTGAAGTGTTTAGCTTGTAACGGACCTACTCTTACAATAAACTTAAACTTAATTTCGATAATGGTTCGTCTAACATGAGTACTCTATTTATACTTAGCTCCTCAGCTTCTCAAATCGTGCAGTTCTAGTAAAAGTAATTTATGTACCATATGATAAATGTGATAACAAGTTTATTACATAAAAATGCAAAAATAAACAACAATGGATAAAATATAGATTGGGCCCCAAATCTGACTGTTAATATGAATAATAATAAAAAATTACGTAATGAAATAATGAGTAATGTAGGAGTTTGTGGCCTTAGCTCTCCGGATTCCAATTTTCTAATTCGTCGCGGCTACCAGATTCGAGTTGGGGTTTAAAACAGCCAACCTGCCTTGATCGTTTCCTGGTCTTCGCTCTCTTTATTGGTCCGACTCACGAACAGATATTTCTGGATTAATGACTTATTACAGGGTTACGCGGTCGATAACGACTTTTATTTAATACCACTTGACTCTTTAAACTCAGTAACAGGTCAAGAATTGTCCCTTGACTTCCTTTTTATTTTCTTTTTTAATGTCAAAACTGACATCTCGCCTCCTGAGAATTATCCCAGTCAGTAATGTCACGTGACAGACTTATTTTAATTTAGTTTTGACGTACTGTCAAAACTGACGTCCCGCTTGATAGCTCGTGTCTTCTTACTACAGGCTTTCTCTCCACTTTATTACTCGTCTGCAACTCCTTTTTACAATATATCAATGATAATTTAACAACATCAACTTAAAACCTTACCAAAACTGCACCGACATTTAAAATTTCTATGGTATTTAAATTTGTTAAATAAAAATCTCTTATTCGTACCGTTCCATTACAAGCTTGGGTTATTTCTTAAGACTTCCGTCATAGACTTTTTTACAAACCGAAATACTGGCGCATTGTGTTACATTTTGCACACACTGTGTATTCACAATTTTAGTATTAAAATTTTTCAATGTACTAAACTCTTTGTTTACATATTTTCTGAATGAGCTAATATATAACGATCATAGGGTCACAGAGACAATTAAACCAATTTGCGTCCAAATATTGTGTTTCTTAACACAAGTTAACCGCTATAACCTGTTGCTCAATGAATTATGAAACAACTGTTTTTAAACTCCATTCGTGGAAAATTATTAGACAATAAGTATGTATTGCAGAAAAGGACGTAGAAAAAAATTTTAAGACCGGAAATTGATTTTTAGACCAACCATAGTGCTACGTTCAAAGTTACCGATAAAACAAACGTAGATAACACTACACTAAGTTGTTTACTTCAAAAGCCAAGTTGATCGGAAATTGCTTTATGTACATTCTTTCATTGTTATGTTGTTAGACAGATACATAGGAATAGTTGCAAAAATACCCTTGCCAGCTTGATGAGTGAAAGACTCTATAGAGACATATTTTGGCAACTAATTTGCCATCCTCAATACAAAGGTAAAAATGTTAGACTTAGTATCCAGAATGGAAGATAGGCACACCACCAGATCACCAGTGGAATAACACTAATTTCCGACTTACAATCGATCTCAATCTGTTGGAATCCCGTGACCTGTTCGGTAACGAATCGTATTTCGAATACGTTAATAAAATCCGATTGCAGTTGGTGATTCCGCTGCTGTTTGTGTAATATGCTGGGCAACATTAGACTTTTCAGGTCGACCATATCTAAAATGAGCAATGTGTTTAAAACGTTTTAAATTTAGTCGCCTCGTTGGCCTAATATATTTCACATTACATCCTTTACAATCTCTTTCGTAAGATCCTGATTTGCGAGGTACCTCAATTTTATCGTTCGCATTTCTCGAAAGGTTATTTGTTTTGTACGCGGTGCCTAAATTTTAGATAGACATCTTGTTGATTCACGAAATGGTAATTTAACAAATTGACTGCCTTGATAACTTTGGGGTATCAGGTTTGGACAGTTGTTAATCAACAATGTTTGTTTACGTTTCTTGATGTTGTAGATTGTATCTTTCTGAAAACTATTGTATTCAGCGATTTGTATGATGTAATTAATTCTGTTTTATTTGTCGATGGAAAACATAACAAGCGATGTACTGGAAACTTACAGCTATCTTTGATTTGAATCTGTTGTTATAAATCTGTTATGAAGCATCATTTGAAATGCAACCGGTAACCGAAGATGATCTGGTCTGCATAATGGGTCGTCTGGCAAACGCGGGTGTAGCTAGCGATGACTTAACTCCTAGTTTTTGGTGAGAGATTCCCGCTATGTACTTGCCAAGCCACTAACATTCACTATCAATATGTCTATCAAAACATCTATTTTTCCTACTCGATGGAAAATAGCAAGAATTACGCCGGTTCACAAAAAAGGGAATATATCAGATATTAATAATTATCGACCTATATCAATATTGTCAAACTAAAATATTTGAACAGCTTATGCATTACACGATTTATTGAAATGTTCGGCCATTTATCTCATTGAAACAACATGGATGTATATCTGGAAGATCCACCACAACTAATCTTACTTCAATTACACAATTTCTAAGTAATGTCCTGGATGATGGTGGACAGGTTGACGTCGTATATATAGATTTTTCGCGGGCCTTTGACACTATTGACCATAAAATTCCTCTCTACAAACTGAGCTCTTTTGGCATGTCGTCCAAACTATTACATTTAATTAAATCCTACCTGTAACACAGAATATGTTATGTACATTATAAAGGATTCCGATCACATGAGGTTCTTGTTACGTCTGGAGTACCACAGGGCTCCAATTTGGGACCGCTGTTCTTTTAGATGATTTGTTGGAGGCCTTACAATGTGAGACTCTTGCATATGCCGACGACGTTAAAGTGTATTCCAGAATTGACACCATCAATGACATTGACAGGCTTCAGGAATGCATTAATTATGTATCTGCATGGAGAATGGCCTGATATTGAATCATGCGAAATGCACTCATATCATCTTTACTCGTAGGATAAAAGCTATTCCTTCGTCGTACAGCGTAGGTTACCGTCAAGTTTCTGTGCGTGACACTGTCAGGGACTTGGGAATACTGTTTGACAGTCAACTCTCTTTTGGAGGTCGTATTCGCCAGATGTGCTTGCCTATTGCAGCCATGCTCGGATTTATTATTAGATCTTCGAAGCACTTTAATGATCCGGACTTGCTGAGGACGTTATACTTTGCATATTTATTGTTGAAATCGCCTGTTCAACATATGTGCTGCAACGCCAACAATTTATACAAAGACATTTTTGCTTATGAATTTTTTTCACAATGAATGATACTTTTATTTACATGTTATTGTATTGTTCTGAAGTAGAGCTTTTCGTGTAGACAATGTAATATTATTTTCTTTCCGTCCTGTTATTGGGGTTTCCTGTTGGGCGAATAAAGTTTATTATCTGGAAATTGAAGGTTATTAATTCTTCTTTTCTAATGTACAATTAATAGGTATAAATTTTGAATTAACTTCGTCCAAGAACTTGTTCTATAACCTAATAGGACTTTCTGAAAAAATCTTTACATATCTGATCCAGACTTAGTACAATGTTGGCATATCAATCATCAGCAAATTTTAAAAATTACAACAAAGAATAAAATAGCATTCCTTTATAAATTCCTTCAAATCTCATGTAAATCGTTTTACATATTTCATGTTATTATAATGGCAATCATCACAAGAGTTTTGCACTGCAATAAATATTTATTTAGACGAAACATATCTAGTATAACTTAACCACCTATAGTCATTAACAGCATTGAACATATCCGCTTTGACAAAAACACATAAATCTTAATTAGACGTTACCATAGTTGGCCTTCTAACAAATACATTTTTCTAAGTGATTTATTCCCCATATACAAACATAATAAACGGCCATAATACACGCGAAAGAATAGCGATAGATAATCAAACACGAATCACGACTCCAAAATATTTCCAACGGCCCAGTAATTTATGATCCCTTCCTACTAATCTTTATTCTTTTTATTTCGCAATTAATTTATTACAAACGGAGGACACACATGTACAATACAATAGACAAGTAAAGCGCGTAGATTTTTTCTCTCTCTTATAATCCTTCTCGTGTTTCGTTCGGATTTTCTCGTTGCTGATTTTTTTTTGTTTCTTCACCCGTCGTCTTTTGGGTGGGTCGTTTAACGGTTTAACCGACAACGCTTGGTAGCCGCCGACCGGTCTGCGTGGGCGCAATTGTTATCGACAATTTAGGACCCGGCGATTTCGCGGACGCAGAGGCCAAGCTGCGACCTTATTCCATACTCACAGCACGAATTGATGGATATTCTTTCGTCGCTGGTAGACGTTAGGGAGGAATAAATTTCATTCCAGCATTTTTATCTATTAAAATTACGATTCGAAGTGTGCGCATATAAAATGTCCTTAAATAATTTCTCAATACAACAAGATTTGCTGATAAAAAATTAAGTTAGAATCTAGCTACATATTTTCTTAATATAAATTGGTACACATCTACATATCTGTGAAGTGCGTGAAGAATTTTACTGTAAAGAAACGTGCAATATTTCATTAAACAGAGTCACATATAAAATATAATCTACAAAATCTCTGGGAACTAATTCCCAGAAAGAAAGTGCTGATGATACCAAGGCAAATGGAGCCCTGCTATATTGGCAGGCTATTGCTGGACGCTGAGAGAGATGTTTCTGATGCAAAGTAGGTACAGCCGAAAGTCATATATCGGCACATTTTCCAAGTAAATATATCACTTTGTACGTCATTTTTTCATGATTTATACACATATTATAATAAATACTTTCACCAAATTTCATTGCTTTGTCACTCTGAAACCCTGCCTGATAGAAAAATTCTGAAAACAGATATGAAATACCAAGTTCACCCACTTTACGTCATGGAACAAAATAAATCTGAAATTTTGTTGATCAGCGTTATCTTCAAATTTGCTTGATGGGCTAATAGTGATAAGGCCTATGTTATCTTCTGCAATCCCACGGGTGATCTTGCCAATAACCTCACAGCTAAAATGCTAAAATCTGATGGCTCCCATTTATTAAGGTACCTACTCAATGTATCCCCCCATCTCCAGTAATTTTTTCCAATATTATATTGAATCGGATGGTTAACAGAGGATGTCCTTGGCGCGGTCCTTAGAAAAGAATGCAAACGTTTTCATTCTTACTTTGCTGGTGTAGTTTGTTAATGTCATTTTAACCAGCCTTACCAACTTGAGTGATTCCTTCAGTACTTTCATTCCTTGTATACGGTGCTTAGTTTTAAAATATGCCGGCCCGTCAGCTGATTTCAGACCCATTCCGTCCAAAATTGCAATTTTAGTTTGAGATCATTCGTATACAGTAAAAAACCCATATATTAAAATTGTAAGCTAATGAAAGCTGACATACTCGGCTGATTTACAAAAATCTTGCAATCACATATCAATGTTCTTCAATCTTTTTCGAAGTAAAATAAAAATAACTGTCATAATTCTGAATTTATTGATATATAAATGTCAATTGTATTCCCCAATCTTATTTTACCGCTCATATAAATATGAATGTATAAATATCGCGGTGTAGTTGATTGGAAAATATTGAAATTGCTACGAGAAATGCCTCTTTCGCCTCCTCGAACATTACACTCTAATCGAATAAATATCCGTCCAGATCGCTTCAGATCGCAGCAGTCCGCGTTTTTCCAGATAAAAAGAATGTGGTATACGAAAACCTTGAACGATCTTTAACGCCCACGTTGCCAACGTATGTTCATTCTTTATCGGCGTTAGTTACCGGTGGCAATTTCTATTGGGTAAACTATTTTGCATTGTTTTTCTAATTAGCTACGCTATCGCGCGTTAAGGAGTCGTAAAAAATGTTTTGCGGTTAAACTGGCACGTAGAGCAAGCACCACGGTAAACTATTGTGACGTTATTTACAAACTTTTCACTTTCTGTAATACTTTTCATTAGAAAACGATATTTACATTTACATATGTACAGTACTGGACATTTCCAAGTTAATGCTAATGAAGTTTTAAAGTTCGTTATTACAGCAGATAACATTGTTATGCGCAGAAGAAGAAAAGTTCTTATGTAAAACAAACACGCATAAGTCAACCAAATTATATTTTTAAATGGCGGCAATGATTTGAAGACATAAATTTGTCCATGTTATTTATTTGATCCAAACATTTTTTTGCAAGTAATCATCTGAATAATTTCATTTAGAAATACCAGTCAATAGAAATCCGTGTTAGCTTGTGATCCTATGGACGTCGATATGACTTAAATCAAAATAGATTCCTGCCAATATCCGGCACGTACGTTCAAAATTAAAGTACAGTGAAATCTCTCTAAAACGGACACTGTTCGCTCCGTAACTTTTGTCCGAACAAGAGTGATGTCCGCTTAAGGGAATTATCTTAAAATAATTCAATTTTTATAATCTATACATTTATTTGTATTAACAAAAAGAT
>JARFOC010000071.1:220337-231795 GCA_031763485.1 Osmoderma eremita
ACGTGCTCTTGAAACATATGTCCCGAATTTTATTAAATTAATTTGTGCGGTGTGGATTTCCCGATACTGCGTATTAGCCTACTCAACAAAAACATTTTCCCATTAGGAATATAATTACGCTAAAAAGTACAGTCGGCCTGGCGATGCATCATTAGATCGACGTGCGGTAAACAAAGTAATAATTAATTCGGGACAGGTCAATATTTACAGACGAAATACACAATAATAATAAAAATAACGATAATGATTAACAATAAGTAAAAACCAAAAGAACTACTAACAACTAGAAGAAGAAATATGAACCTTAGAACCTTTTTGATGCCAACTTCAAACAGTTGAGGTTGATGACTGTATATGTGCCGCATTTTCACCATTGCCATGAAGCAGCACGGGCAATACTTTTGATCACTCCGTTATTTTGTTGTAGTAATTGAGGAAAAAATCTAACCAAAAAATAATATTAATCCTAGTAATTTATATATTTTTATAAAATCTAATAAGTTATAGCTGTATTCGGCTGTTTTATGTTTTTATCTTCCCCACAACGGTTTTGAGAAATCTAGAACGCTCCTCAATTGCATATTCATGTATTGTATATATTTAGTCAAAACCGATGTATAAAGCGACATCTGTGAGTCAATCACGTAACTAACCGGATCAATCATTCTTGGCTTTGGGCTTCATATTTCGTTCATATATGGGCGTATACGATACAAATTAACCATTTGCAGGCAAATGTCAGCAAAATGTAAAAACCGGTCCACTTTCCTACAATAAGAGATATTTAATCTCCATTATTCGTATGCTTTGGTTCAACTATTTGCCTGTAGGTGACGTCACGTCATGCGTGTCTATAATGGTTCGGCTAGTTTACATCAGCCATTTAATGAAAAATTACACAAATACTACTGATATGTGTATAAATATAAATCATGCCCCAAAAAAATCCTTTAAAGGCAGAAACAAAACTTTTATAAAGAAAATTCTTTAATGAAATGATAAATAATACATATCTGATGTTATATAAACTGTCCTTAAAAATAATTTAATTAAATACAATGAGTCTTATGAACCAACAATAATGTTATTAATTGGTATATGAATAAGTTTAACAAAGAATCCTATGAAGCCCATGATGCAAAACCCAATAGCTGTAGCAATGGCTATTTTTTGGAATTCTGTAACAAGAATGACATAAATAATAATACATGTTTATTTTCAAGACTTGTTACATATTGTGATAGCATAGATGCATTGTAGCTATATTGTAGACATATCTTTCAAATATACATAAATTATTGAAAACAATACACTGAAAATTCAGTTTTCTCATAATTCATGGTAGTAAAATAACTTTTCTATATTTTTATATTGCACATCCGATAGCTACAAAAATAAATTAGGCAGAGTAACTAAGTTTAAATATGAGAATTCCAAAAATAAAAATGTACAGAAACTTTGACCTACCTTTCCTATCAGGCTTTGTACATCTCTTTACTAATCTAAGAGAATCTTTAGCAAATTGGCGTCCAGGTTCGATAAATTTCGTAACTTGGTCCATTTTGTTAAATCTGCAAACAGAAAAGCAGACAAAATAAGTACTCTCGTGCATAACCTACATTCTAAACAAAATTTAAAAACTTACGTATACTTATAGATTATATATTTTACTGAAGTATATATTATTACTAAATGAAATTACGCACCTTTACTCAATCAGTACTTCGAATTAAACTGGTTTAATTTCGAAAGGTTTTCACACTCTGCTATGTAAACGTCAAAACGTCACACGCCAACACAGAATTATCAGCCACGATGGCAAGGGAAATCGTGACGTGTACAAATAACAAGTCCGTTCTATTGGTATCTTTACATATTTGAATTAATATACAAAATATTTATTAAATACTCCCAAAGTAAACAATATATATATATATATAGAATCAGATATATTGTGATTATTTCAGTAATAAAATATTTCATTTAAACTTTATAGATGAATTTATAATAACACCTTCTTTTCGATAGCTAAAGGAACAAACTGTATATAACTCAGCGCCAGATTCAAATTTTGCATTTTAGTGCGTGACATCGAAAAAAGCAATTTTTAAACAAAGAGTTTTATTTGATAATTTTCTCTAATACGTTTCTTTATTAAGTTTCTATATACTCTTCTGAAGAACCATATTTTACCGTCTTTAGTCTCTGTCTTCAACGTTTTTTTCTTGTCGCTGTTGGTAATGGCACGGTTATGTTCAGCGACAGTTTAACAGGGGTCGTAAGGATTGGATTATTCTGGGATTATTACATGATTATTCGATGTGTTTCCTTACTCTATTCAGTGCGGTCTGATGCGCTGAGGGTTAGCGCGAAATAGTCAGTTTAGCAAAACTTTTTGTTGTGTCAGAAAGAATTGATCTAAAACACAATGCATAAAAGTGCTAAACTGTGTTTCGTACTTTTCTTCTTGTTCGTTTCAGCATCGTGGGCTAATTTTAGTGATTGTGGTAAGAAAGAAGTTTATTTTTATTTTTTGCGCGATAACGATTTTGGGGAATCAAAAATTATCTTCCACAATGAACAGTTATATACATTGTTTGATAATTATCGAAAATAATCACTATTTTGAGTAAACACAGTTTATTTGATTGGTTGGCGCTTATCATTGATAATATTTTAAAATATTGTATGTTTTATTTCATTTTATATTTGGACTAAAAGATATATTTAAAGTTTATTATTAAAACTTTCCATACAAATTAGAGTATTATCCAGCATGTGAGGCCACAAAATTACATTGCAGTGCCGTCATGTTAGTAATTATTAGATTGTCCTTGTTGAAGAATACCTTTTATGTTCATTATTGCTATTCTGATACACCATCTATTAAAAAAATACTGTAATAAACAACAGATCGTGTTTCTTCTATTGCGTATTTACGCAATATGAAGACTGCGTGATCATGTAGTCGTGTAATATATTCTTTATCAAGACCAAATTGATACGAAAAAGTTAACTGTACTTACAAACAAATGTTATTGCAAAATAAAAAACAAAATTTAAATTTCATCATACTGGCCTTGATTTCCAACAAAAGATTCCCCTTTCAATTATCACGGTCTTCTCGAAGTTTTAATACGTTTTCGGGATTCCAGTGCTAATTTTCGATTTACATCGAATATTACTCCTGCATAGCATTTTGCCACCTGTCGCTATGGGTGTAACATACGTTTTACGAGAGCTAGCTTATTAAAATAATTAAAATGCAAAGATAAATTGTACCGTAAACACCTATTTAGCTACATATTTGCAATTAATGGTGGCATATTATTTCCGTAGCATATTATGGTTTGATAGTTTGACTACTTATGTCGTTAATCTAGCTTTTCCACTTTTAAGCAAGTTTTCCTTAAGTTAGCGATGTTAGATTGAGAAAAAGAAGGTAATGAATAATATTTAAATATTGGGCAACCATGTCGTGTTTAATGTATACATAATTGGAGTACTTTTGAAATATTTTCGTGTTTAATTATAAATAAGTCATCAGTCATCATGCATGCAATAAAATATTCGAACTTTGACTTTCAAGTGACAAAAAATCGGGTGAAATATGAAATTACTCATGATTAGATAAATAAAAATTTACTCAAACATGCTTTTTAAAATGAAAAGACTGTACTATAGTACTGTGTTTCAAAAGTACAAAACTATAGTTTATTATACTTTTTGCCTAGCTTTCATAAATAAGAGTACAGCTCGTAATTTAGAGAAACTTGTTATAAAAACGTCAAATAGAGATTATTTTTTCTATTGTTGCTCTTGTGTTTATTAATAATATAAACCTCAGACCAGTCGCAGTTTGATCTGGGTACTTACATATATATTTTTTAATAATATAGGGTCGAAAATAGGGAATGTAACATCAGTGACCGTTACAAAATGCGAGGATTCAGATGCGAAATGCATTTTGCCTAGGAATACCAACGTTACCATAACCATCTCTTTCGTAACCAGTAAGTTTTGCTCAGACACGTTCCATAAATAGAATCTGCAAGCATCTTTTATATAGATGAAGATGTACAGGAAGTCAAAGCTGTAGTTTATGGGATAATTTTGGGTGTGGAGATCCCGTTCGACATACCAAATCCTGACGGCTGTAAAGATTCCGGATTGACGTGCCCATTAAACAAGGGAGACACATACACGTACCAAACGTCTTTCCCAATTCTACAAAAATATCCAAGGGTATAAAGAAATTTTTCTAATTTGACACTATAATAACGCTTTGAATGCATCGAAAATGATGCATTTATAATCTATAATCGCCGTGTTTAGAGCGTCTGCCTGTACTAATCTAGTGCAGTTTAGTTTTGCAAGAGTGGTCAGTTGAAATTTCATATCAAAATTCAAACGCGAAAATATCTGAAATCCATATCTGTTAAATGTGAACGTTTTTGAAATTACTATGTAAAGAAATTGCCATAAAGAGACTGTTCCACTACAACTAGATACACACCATATGTAACACTGCAACCAAATACACACCATGCGTTCACGCATGCGCTGTGGTAAAAGTACCTGTAGTTCCCATATTAGCATTCACGACACAGACATTAAAACACATACCTGTTCATCATTAAAGTAGTTAAGTAAATCAAAGTGTTATTTTAATTCATCACACAAAAATATGCAGTCCACTTGGTGCAACAGGAGAGACAAATTAGAAAAAATATCATAGAGAACTCATTGGACATTTTCGACTGCACACAATTGGTTAACCGATGTGTTCAAATCATGACGTAATAGGTAGGAACCTGGTAATAAATCGAACTGAACCGATCGAATGTAACGGTTATACAACCAACCTTGACTTTTCGTCTTTTCATGAAATTGTTTCCACGCATTACAAAGTATATCATATGGTTTGATAGATAGGTTATGTATAAAAAAATACGAAAACTATCAACACTAAATAGAACGTCAAAATAACAAATGTCAAGTGAGTGCGTTGACAACTTACCTTATCTATGCAACTGGCAACGCTCTAATTGTAGAAATTCCACCCGAACGAAATGTCACTAGACTTGACATTACTATGCTTTTTGCTAAATGTGGAGTTTTGTTTGGTTGTGTTGGTATGATTTTCACATAATCGCTGTCAAAAGTGGGCTGTTTCATTATAAGAGCTACAGTATATATAGAACCCTATCCTAACCCTGCTAATGTTATTTCACCCTAAAATTATTGACGAACGCTATAGGAATAGTAACGGCTGATCGACGGTTATGCTATGACGCACTCGAAATTAGCAGTTACACAAGGTACAAATACAGAGAGAGCAACAAATCCCGAGAACTACGTGACTGAAAATGTCGCCATCTTATATTATATTTGTTGGTCACACTGCTTATATTACTAACCCGGATATGTAGTCCATATATATATAATACTCCTATATTGCGGGTAGTGTCAAAATCTTATGGAACTAGTTTTCGCCAAGAAGGTGAAATAGGCCATGCTATATTCCACAGACTACTTCTATATTCTATCTCAGTTAGCACAAAACGGTTCTGCGCCGGTCCAGAAGTTCTTGAATAATGGTTGGTTGATGTGGTAATATAGGTAATAGACATGGATATAACATTTTAATTTTTTGTCTCTGCCAATAGCAAAACAGCTATACATTGGCCCATGCGTAGAAGCGGTTGGTGCCAACTGAAATATCCGATATGTTCTGCCTCGTTTTGATTTCGGAATTTTCTATACGGAACCAGCAATATAGGAGTATTATATATATAATGTAACCTAATGGCATTATTATTGCCAACCCATACTGTAAACTAACAAAATCAACATTAAAACAAAAATTACTAAATTGACGGGTCACGTGGTTCTCGAGGAGGATTTGTTGCTCGCGCGGTATAATATATTTGTACCCGGGAGAAAATAATGCTCGACCGATGCGAGCTGGAGAGGAGATATCAGTTCCCATCCCCGCTACCTCTCTATCTTTTCTCTAGTTTGCACCGGTGAGGTATATTTTTTTTCGAGCGTACCATGGTATTACATACATAGGCGTTTACGAAAATTAACCTGGTAAATACCGCTTGCACCGTAGTCATTCGAAAATGTAACCGGTTTCTGTGTATCGCGTAACGCCTTTATATCTCTGTCATTACATTGCACTTTAGTATGAATGAGTTTCTGGGTCGGTGCCATCCGATTTTGAAACTACTCTAATTTATATCTTTTGATGTATCAACCGTTCTATTTACGGAGTTGTGAATCATCTCGTAGTTAATAATATAAATTATATAATTAAGCTGTTGTTCATATTTTAGGTAAGTGTCGAGGTTAAATTCGAATTACAGAACCAGGAGTCAAATGACATAACATGCAGCTTGATACCTTCCAAAATTCAGTAAAACTTCTTCGAGGAAATTTCAAAACTATCGTCAAGATTAGATATTAATTTATAGTTAAGAAAGTTTTAATGAAAATAAGCAAAATAAAGCACAATTGTAACTGAAAACACGTCTTTTTATTCACCTAGGAACGAAACAAATAATCTCAATAGAAAAGTACAAAAATAGTCTTTTTTATATATTACACTGATAATATATTTTTTCCACGTAGCTTAGAGGCACTCAATTATACAATGCAAAGTATGTAACGTAAATACCATACCAAAGATGACAACAAAATTCTTACTGATATAAAACATGTAACATCTTACGCGAAGAAGTGACAGAACTTCACCTAAAGTCACAACATGTATTGACTAGTATTAACATATTATTAACTATATTTTCTTTTACCTTACGTAACTTTATATGTACTGTATACAGCTTACTTCGAAAAAAGGTTTGTTTTCTCTATCAAAGCTGTGCTATCAGCTCCAACCACAATGTCGTGCGTCTCACT
This sequence comes from Osmoderma eremita, assembly GCA_031763485.1. Lineage (NCBI taxonomy): Eukaryota > Metazoa > Arthropoda > Insecta > Coleoptera > Scarabaeidae > Osmoderma > Osmoderma eremita. Next base: position 227,262 of record JARFOC010000071.1, read on the forward strand.
GTCGGTCGGTTACACTCGTGTCACACGCACGACATTATGGTTGGAGCTAACTGTACAAATAACCGGAAACCTTTTTAAGATGCTGTATATTTTAAAAATTATCACCGATTAACTCAGGATTTATCCCTATATAATAATAATGATGATAAAAATATTTAACATTTTTATATACAGACTGTTTCCCTAGTTAAGTATCAAGATGGAAATATACGAATTTCATTTTTTGCTGTTGGCTAGACAACCAACAATACAAGTATTTTGGAATGTTGCGGTAAGTGCCACGGTAAACACTGATTTTCTTCTGACTAATTCTTAGCCCAAAGCTACGCTAGTAGAATTTGTCTCGAGTTGATAAACCGTGCACCGTGAATGCATCAAGGAGACACGTTAAAATTATAATTACAAACAGTAACGCACAAGATACATTTTCGAATGAATTTGGGAAAATTTAACGGCATTTTAAACAAAATAAAGTCGCTGGGCAAAACGAATGCTATAATTCATAAAGGCCAATTTTACTTTAAAAAAATAAGAAAGAAATTCTTTCATATTGACGGCATTTTATATCAATAATCGGTACGCTGTTAAAATGTTTCCTATATTACCAGAGTTGCTTTATTCCCCAAAAATTCACGGATAAATGAAATGACACAACTAATTTTGATGCAAACAGAGCCATTGATGATTAAAGCATCTCGCGTATTGCTACAAGTCTACTGCAAACCTAATAATTATATTATTCGGTATTTCGACAGTACTATATAGCTTATTGTAGTCTATTGATTTCTACCGTATACTATTCAAAGTAGAGATAATGAGGAGAAACATGTACATATCAGGATCATCAGATAGATTTCAGTCATGTGATCAGCGTTGGTCAACATAGAGATAGTTCTACATGTTAATTATGCAAGTAGTAAGGGATAGAAGTAGTCCCATAAGAGGCTGTACTGTCTTCCAAAAGGATTTTGACGGCAAGTATTACCAATTTGAAATATTGGTTGCATACTCAAAAGGTCACGTGGATTATCTTAACACCTTGTACATAATACCGTTAGTTGCTGGTAATATATACGAAGATAGGTCGGAAAGTTTCCAGAACAAACCAGAAGATGGCGCGCGTGCTGGTCACATGTTTTGGAACCGCCATTTTTCATACAACTGCTGTCAAATGTTCAAACAGATTGTGCATAAACACACGCCGTTGCTATCGATTATTCATGCACATGTTACCCATGAATATGCTAGTAGTGATAAAGCATTTCTTTTTCAAAGGCTTAAATGCCACACAAATAAAAACGGAGTTAGACGAAGTTCGTGGTGAATTTTCTACTACATATGCAACAGTTGCAAACGGGGTTACTGAATTTAAACGGGGTAGAACAAACGTGGACGATGCACGATGTTCTGGCAGACCAAAAACAGCTACCCATGAAAAGTTTATGAAATCGGGATGGGTGATGTAAAGTTAAGAGAGATAATAGGCAGTTTCGTGTACATTGCATCTTACATTAACATTTGGACTTAGGACAACTTAATGTTAAATGGGTGCCGTGTCTACTCACTAGTCAACAAACGAATTCGAATGACCGTTTCACAGCAATTTCTACACCTGTTCAAATGTAATAAAAAATATTTTGACCACGTTTTATAACAGCAGTCAAAACAGTGGACAAAACGTGGCGAGCCAAGTCCAAAGAAGGCCGAGACGATTCCGTCTGAAATGATGGCTACCAACAATTTTTTTGGGATTCTCGAGGAATATTTTTTATTGATTACCTGCAAAACTGGGGGATAATAATAGATCAGTATAATGCATCCTTATTAGACAGATTGAACGAAGACATCAAAGCTAAAATACCGTCATTTGGCAAAGAGCAAAATCTTATTCTACCAGCATAGTGCCCCACCAGTTGGCAATTGCGATGGCAAAATAGCATTAGTGCAAAAAACTTCGAAATATCGGCCTCGATAATTTCACTATTCGACGATAATTTCTTTCCAGTTAGAATGTGATTTGAGTAATTTGTTAGGATTCCTGTTAAATGAACATTAACACCGTATTCGCCAGACTTGACTCGGATTTCTTCCTGTTCCCAAATATCAAAAAATGATTAGCTGGAAAGAAATTCTCATCGAATACTGTAATAATAGAAGCTGTAAATGGATAATTGAAGTGTTAAAAGGTATTGAAAAGCATTGGAGCTGAAAGGAGACTGTGTTGAAAAATACATACGATTTTCGGTAACTTGTTTTTTTCGTCTCGTTCTAGATATTTTCTGGTCTACCCTCGTACGCAAGAATTACAAAAAATTTCCCGAAACAGGTATGCACCAGCATTCATCGTGGGCATAATAACTTTTTTAAATATTTAAATATAATATATCCTTGTATATTTCTGCTTAACTAGCCGACCAGCATTCACCCTGCGTACCTTTACAATAGAACAATGACCATGAATTCAAACAAAACAAAATTTCGCTATACTAAATACGCAATCATTCCAAAAAAAAGTTGTTCCGTCCTTTAGTGAGCAATGCAACAAACAACAACAAAATCCTTATCCTAACGAACGGTCTGTATTTAACAAATGCGTTCAGACAACTTAACCCCCAAAACGATTCTCTTTATATTACTCTAAATGCGTAAAATACTGAGTATATACATGTCTATAACGCTCACAATTTCCTTATCAATCTATAACACCTTCCAATTCTAAACACAAACTATTAATTCAGGGTACTAAAACAATATTTACACTTAGATGTAAATAAAAAAAATTATAGATCTCTCTTAAATGTAAATAAATGTAATAGTATGGCACAGTTACCGATTATTATAGCATATTTATCTGCATGTATTGATATAATATATATTATTGATTCTATGATTAAATAAAACGTAGTAAATGTACATCGATTTTGCAAATATTCAGATAGAATTATCACTGCAATTATACTATAATATTATATTTTATATACATTTATACCTATTTGAATATTTGTTTCTTCTTACACCTAATTATGTATACTATTTACAAACAATAAGCGGACCTCATTTAAACTTACTATTAGTTTGGAAGATGCTTCATAGTACGTATTTGTTATACTAGTTGGAGAAAGGTAGATTTGCATAAAATGTTGCTAAAATACACCACTGCTCTGAATTGATACCGATATTCTTCGCTTTAGAATACAATAAAAAGAAATGATTACATGCATTTATACGCATTTCACAATTTAAATCTATAATACAGACAACAATTCCACGTTTCTTTGACTAGTATAAAACTAACTTACAACTAGCGTAAAATACATAGCTATTAAAATATGTATGTACAAATCTACAAACAGGTTGCAAGTGCGAAGCTTTCAGGAAAATCTGTCAAACAATTTTTTTCCCGTTATTATTTCTGTATATAAAATTTGAACAAAGAAAACTCAGTAAACACCGATGTTAATGAGATTCCAATATTTCCAATGTAGTTTGATAATAAAGACTTGCAACATATTATTTCAGGGATAATCTTTCCCAAACCATTTAACCAAAACGTATGCAAAAAACGTCATTGCTAAGAAAGTTCTATACTATAAGAAAAACTATACAGGAGTAATGTTATTGATATTACTTATTTTGTAATAAAATATGGCAATTTTATTTTCCAAAAAAACCTTACAATTGTAACCAAGTTAAATTTATTTATTCATACTTAAAATATTTTAATTTAATGTCATGTAGAAGTATGCATGTCTTAGTTACCAACGTCTCTCAACGATGTCGGAAAAATATCCCTCGAAATTACAACGCCATTTTCAACAATAAATTCTAGTTACAGTACAGTCCCGATAGTTCGAGTCTGGATAATTCGAGGTTCCATATAGTTCGAGCGAAAAAATTACGATCAGCTCGATTTATATCGGTAAAAATTTGAAATGCATAATTGTGCCTATAGTATTTCGCGCTCTAGTCTAGTATGAAAGATTGCAACGACTGTGGGGCAGCACAATAAACACACTGTTCGGATTACTCCTCCCGCACAAAGTATTTATTAACTCGGGACGTGTTTCGGGAATACGTGATTCCCATTATCAAGTCGAATAACCAAATGAGCGCAAAAATAACTATATCTAAAAGCATGCACTACTTTTCCTCCTCCCCCTTATCTATCCCTAACATATTTACATCCTTTTCACACACCCCCAAACGCAAAAATTCTTAGAAGGACCACCCGAGCGTTCTTAAGTGTGTGCTTTACTCCAATAAATCCATCAACCCAGAAAATGACAAGGGCGCTTCTTCCCGATTAAGGTTTTCATTCTTATTAATATAAATGAATTCGTACGCTTCTAGCTCGCGTGTCGAAGTTACCGATTTCATTGGTTTTAAATTATCTACCGCACTACCGGGATGGGAACAAATCCATCAACACAGAAAATGACATGGGCGCTTCTTCCCGCTTAAGAAGGTTTTTATTCTTTTTAATATAAACGGATTCATAAGCATCTAGCTCGCGCGTCGAAGTTACCGATTTCAT
>JARFOC010000071.1:231895-249872 GCA_031763485.1 Osmoderma eremita
ATATATTCTCAGGCAATCCAAACTCGAAAATTTTTAAATCAGGAAGTCAAGGTGCAAACATGTGTTTTCATTGTATTCAATTGTAATTTCATTAATTTCCTCGAGGAAATGCGTAGGGAAATTTAAGCGAGTTTAAATACCTACAAATATAGGGGTTATCCTACCAACAACCTTACAGAATTTTGCATAAAAATACTGGTTCAAACCCGCTATTTGTACAGAAAGAGTCAATATTGGTAAGTTCAACAGTGGGGCTGGGTATTTTGCAAATATGTTTCTCCCGTAAAATCAAAGGAAAGAACAAGGTATACAGCATATGTAGATAATCTAAGATCCAACTGATTGGGAGTTTCAAACTCTTCTTAATGGTCTAAGCTTATTTTAATAAAAACGAAAAGAGTGGCATTTGTTTGATCTAACATTCCAAATTTAAAATAAAGTTAAATAAACTTATACATATGTATAAATCAATAGTTACTCTTTCCATTTACCTTGGAAGCAAAATTCGAATTTTAATGTCTTTAGGGCGGTTATTCAAATGTTTATTTTCCATTTCTATTCATGGTAAGCACTGGATGCAAATACCAGTCAGTGTGGCTTGACAACAAAGCTTAACAGAGCTTGGCAATAAATGCCAACAATAGAAAAGTATTGTGTTGGTATGGTGTGAAGGATTGAACATTTATCTTGTGTCAAAGTAAATTTAAATTAATGATGCCCCATTCTGTGTAATTTATAGTTTCTGTTACAGTTACAGTTGTATATGTTACAGTTGAGGTTATGTTGTATCGGATTGGCAAGGATAGAGTTTGGGCATTTCTGAAAATCAATGAGAACGAAGTTGCTGGTTTTGGATGCTTTGGTATTTCAGTTTCTGGAGTAACAAAGTGAGTAGTATTTGGCCAAGTTTTCCATTTTGGAACAAGTTATCTTCTAAGCTGGGCAAAGGTGCATAGAGCTTGGGAATAAGTGTCACATTCGAATCAAAAGGCAATAAAAAAGTTTTACATTGGTATGGTACTAAAGGTTGAACATTTATCTCGTGTCAAAATAAATTAATGATGTCTCATTTTGTCAAATTTAAAGCTTTTGTCGCAAATATGTTACAGGTGAGATGTTATGTATTCGCAAAGATGCAGATTCGGCTTTTTTGGTAATCAGTGATGAATGAAGTTGGTGGTTTTGGGAAACTTTAGTGTAGTTAGCCAATCTAGTATTTGCTCGACGATTATATCCCACATTTCGGAATTTGGAACAAGTTTGGAGCTCTACCGAACAATTTCCCAAAGCAGCAACAAGTTTAATTCGCTCAATTTATCTCAAAATATATTGACCAAAAGATATAAAACATACAAATCACAGGATGGGTAAGGTGTCGAATCAGGAAAAGGAAAAACAATTATAAACATGCCGTTACTCACTACGTTTAACAGCGCCATTTAGTACGTGGGCCGAAAGACGCGTACACTAAAATGCACTACTGCTGTGTGGCGTTGGTTGACGAGATGTTACATTGATGTTGCTGCCGATATGCAACTGTTTTATTTTAAATGTGTGTGAGTGAGCGTATATTCGACTGCGACCCCCGATCTATCTCTTTCCACTCTCTCGGTCTGTCCCTCTTTATCTCCCAGTCATGATCTGCGCATATCTGGGTCCCGCCCATTATTAAGGAATTTGTCAATCGTAGACCTACGCGGATGTTTCTGGTGCGGAAAATTCACGCGCGCGGCCCCAGAATCGTTGCGGCGACGGTGGCCGCGGCACCCCATTTTCACTTTTCCCCAAGAAAAAAAAAACCCGACGCCAAATTAATCGCTCTTCCCCAACGTCGCGCTGGAAGTTCGCGGATACCGGATGAGCAACATCAGTTGGAATTTATGACGACGACAAAAGTTTTGGTACTGCGAGAGGGTAAAGTTCTCTTTCTTTGTTCGAGCAAGATGAAGATTGATTGGGAATGGTCAATCGGAAGGAAAACAAGTTTTTCCCAAACGAAAATCATTTGAGGGTGGAATTGAAACTCTGGAAAGATATTTTTATTTATCTGTTTTTTTTTATTTGCACCATTTTTATTGCTTAGAGTTGATTTTCTCTCATTAAAAAAAGCATGATTTGGAGGTGAAGTTTAAGCTTTGGGAAAGTATTTCCGTTTATTTCCTCTTTTTTGTGTCGGCGACGTAAAGATTGCTGGGGTAAAAATGTTTTTCTTTAAAAAAGAAAGAGAGCCATTTGGAGATGAAATTGATTTTTTTTAAATATCATGAATTATTTCTCTTTTTTTTGCACTTGTGGGATTGATTAGATTTAGTATTTTTGAAGGAAAAAATTGTAATATGAAAGGAGGTGCGGTGATTGTAGTTTTGCAAATATTGGAATTAGCATTTTGGGAAGATGAGTCGTGAAGTTAGTAAGATTCAAACAGGGCGAATTACAATTTTTAAGTAAAACTGGTGTTTTGTAAATTTTTGAAATGAAGTTTTGAGAAAGTAAGTGAAGAAGTTAGTAAGTCTAAAATGTGGAGAATCGGATAAAGAATCAGTAAAGTGTATATATGTAGATTGTTAAATAATATTTTCGGTCGTTCAGTTTGATATCAAAATGCATATTGGTTTTGTTGGGAAAATGATAAAATGTAATAAACCATCCTGAACTATACTAAAATCTTCTGGAAAGTATTTAGGTGTAAGTTCATTTTGGTCCATATATATCGCGTTTTTTTTCATCTCTTTCGGTGTATTGTCTTTTCTAGTATTACGGATTTTCTAACACTGGTCTAAACAAAAGGAGATCACTTTTAGCTTTCACTAGCGACGATCACCAGAACACCACAATAATATTTCATTAACACAGCAGCCGGGACATTTATAGGTTATACCCGAGCCATTTCGATGTTGACGGTCGAGATGTCGCCGAAGATGACGTAGTGTAGTAGTGTGCGGAGAGTAGTGTAGCGGTAGTGGTGCGGTAGAGTATAGGTGGAAAACAAAAGAAAAGACCAAGAGATCTGATGGAGTGTACACATACATATGCAATACATGGATATTATACATATATATATATATATCTATATACATAGGGGCCACTTACCAAATAGTACTGAAGTATTCGCAGACCTGCCGACGCCAGACTGTCTACTCGCGTTATGGTCCGTCGCGACGGTCGTCGTCGATTCGGCACTCACCCTCTGCGCAAGCCGTGGCCGTGCCGCCCCGCACCCCTGCTCTATCCCCGCCGCCGCGAAAGGAAAACCCCTGTTGGCCTTTCGGGATTGGTGCGCCCAATTCGAGTTCCTCCAGAATATTTGGCAACTGCCGGAGCCGACAATTTTTATTTTGATTTGTTTTTGTACGCCGTTCCGGTACACGTACAGCCGGGTCGCTCTCTCTTCCACCACGGCGTCGAGATAAAGGAAATAAGATTTTCCTTCCTATTCATCGGATATTATGTACACCTATAACAATCGTAAAAATAATGCAACAAATTCACCTAAATGAAACAAAACACTACAACATAACCTTAAAAAAAAAACTTACGCATCACACAATTTTATCGGCCCCTAAACACCGATAGATTTTATCCAGATGCGTGCCCGCACACTCCGTCTGGCACTAGCGCTTGATCTCTATGTGTTTATACCTTTTATCAAACGTCGTTCAGATACGGTGCCACCGTTCGGACGTCAAATGGGGAAGGGTGTTTCGCCCCGACCATATGCCCGCGCGATCGATTTTTTACCGTGCGCGTGCGTAAGCCGTCGACGTGGCGGTTTATTCAAAAGTTGAACAAGGCTCGGTTTGCCGGTGGAAATCATCAATGAATTTGCCTTTAGTCCAGAGCCGGGCCGCCAAGGATAGAAGGGCAGGTGCGCCCCTCCCTCACCAGGCGGAGTAGAAGTAATGGTGAAGATTGAGATTTTTCTCACCCACATAAAAAGGCAACGTGTGTCCCTCAGTGTCCCCGTGAATAATTAGAATTTTAATTTGGAGACGAGAGGAACTTATAAGCGCTTTTCCTTTTTTTTTCCGGTTAATATGCAAATTCGGATTTGCATGATCGGGTACTTCGCGTTGACCTACTGGAAACGCCCGAGCACGCTGAAAAGCCCCAGTGAAAAGGAAACAAAGCAAGGCACCAACACGTACAAGTGCTTATAAGCAGAAACATGATTTTGTTTAATGAAGGCAATACAAACCTATCAATCAATTTGTGTACAATCCTTTTCAAAAGTAATTCGTTCTATTGATCTTTGCTGGAGTATTAGCAAGTGTTAAATCTGCACATTTTTAAACAGTTTTAATAAAAATATGAAGCAAAAAAGCAACGGTTAAATAGTTTTAATGAAGCACACGTTATAATATTCTTTCTTAAACGGTTTGTAAATGGTTATAGTAAAAAAGAAAGGTTTTTTTAACCCGAGAAGAAACTGAAGGATCCGTGGCAACAATGGTATTTGCCACAGCTTTGTTATATTGAGAAAAAATGTTGCTAAAATTCTCATGTAAGGGATCCTAAAACCAGGCCAATAATATTCTGGCAAACCTTTTGCATTCTTACTATGACATAATGATATTGGCAAATCATACTGAGATTAACATAATAATAATAAAAAAATACAATTCGCAGAAAGCTTTTGAACCTTCTCAAATATAAAATATATAGTGTGCAAATGAAGTAACGCATAAATTCAGTAATTCCGTTGATATTCATTTTTTGGAAGAAAATAGGAATTTATTATCTGCTTAATTCAAAATTAGTAATAACGATTACTTCGTGAGGCAAACATTGTTATAAAATGAAAGTAAATTGATTAAAGGGAAGGAAATAACTCTAACAATAACATCGAACACAAAAATAAGCACAGAAATAACAGCTTTTAAATTACATTTACACTACATGTTCAAAGTGATGACCCTGTACCATCTGACAATAACCCCAGACGATTATAAAATTCATTTCTCACATTCTCGACGGTTTGAGGTGATATTAGCCTAATCTCATGTTGAGTTCTTTGCTTCAGATCTTCTAAATTATTTGGCCGATTGTTGTACACTTTACTTTTTAAGTATCCCCATAAAAGGAAGTCTAATGGCATTAGATGAGGAGACCTAGTCTGCCATACCATCGGACCTCTTCTCACTATCCATCTTCCTGCGTCGCACATTAATTGCGTAATGAGACGGAGCGCCGTCTTGTTGTAACCAAATGGTATTATTTGGTACGTCATGATTATTTACATTGGGGAATAATGCAACTAACGCAGTTATCAATTCCAACTGTAAAAATGCAGATATCTATCTCCAGTTAAATTGTTTTCAAAAAAGGTTCTGTTACCAATAATTTCTGCCCAAACGTTAACTGTTTGAGGATATTTTCCCTAGCCCAATATCTACACTTCTATTTATTGACCGTTCCATTTACACAAAATGTTGCTTCATCTGAAAATAAAACACGCTGGGCAAACATTGGATCGCGAAGGCTAATTTCCATCATTTGTTCACAAAATCCTTTTCTCTACGATCAAAGTCAGCTTCTGTCAACTCATGAACCAATTGCAGCTTATAAGAATGGAATTTTTGAACTTTCAAAAGTTTTAGAACTGGTCCAAAGCAATGCTTCTCCTAGTTGAATGTGGATTGTTTTCAATTTCTAGTAACACATCAAGTGGTGCATTTTCATTTAATGGCGCCGGACGTCCAGTTTTTGGAAGATTCTCTACAACGTCATGTTCCCGATTTTTTTTTCAATCCTACTAATTGTTAATTGATTTATGGGCTGATCCGGGTATTTTTCTCTAAAAAGTTGACACACAGCTTGATGTGTTCTAGCTTTGCCGCCATAAACAATCATCATCAACAGTTTAATTCGCTGTTTTTCGCTCAATTTTACCATTTTTATCAATAAAATAGTTTTTCTAGTTTATAAAACGGAAAATATCAATACTTATTTTATTGACATTTACCGTAAACCGTACGACATTTGCCGTAACTAATGTTTTTTGTTTTATACACCGGCAACTAGATAAATTTTCCCAATTTGATGAATTTTTAATATTTGAAATTTAAAACTGTTTTTCCCCATTCTTTTTTTAAATATATTGAAAATTTTATACCGTTGAAAACGAAATAAAAAGTACTGAAAAAATCAATAATAAAAAATATAGGTTGTCATTTAAAAAATGTCGATAACGTCATAATATGAAAAACAACTGACATAAGAAACTGAAAATAGGCTGAAAATATTTGCTACACCCCTTCGAGATTTTTTCCAAAAAATTAATATCAACGGATTTTTTATGCCTTACTTCCACAGTGTATAAAAAAAGTAGCGAGAATTTGAATAAAAAAATACAAGGCACTAAATTTGCAGCTGTTGCTTTCTATATAACTAAGCTTATAACTTTCTTGATATATGATAGTGGGTGATGAGTATTAAAATGAGTATGTTGCTATACCTAAGCCATCTAGTCGCATATTGTATGAGACTTAACGTTTTGTCAATAAATTAAATTACAGCTTTTATTGAATTTTGAAGATATAGCAAATATACTTGTTGTTCGATTGTTACAAGCAGCATGTTAGCGAAAAAAGAATTTGGATGGCAGAAAAATGCATACATGAAGTTAACCAAGCCGTGCACGTTGCAGAACTATTTTCAGATAGAAGGTATTGAACAAGTTCTTAGATGAACTTAATTCAAAATTCAAACCATTGAAAATCATGAATTCTGAGAAAGGAGCCATCCTGCATTTAAACTTATAAGAACTCTTAGGATAAATGAAGTAATTGTTCCGGTACGCTCAGTGAACCGGAACAATTCATTAGAATATACAGATTATAAGTCAAGAATTAGTGGCATTCCACTAGTGATCTGGTGAGGAACATATCTTCGTAGGTTTTACTTTAACCAGAGATACTACGTTTAACATTTTTTTTTCTTTGTAGGTTTTACTGATGATGGCAACTTGGTTGCCGAAGTACGTATTTATAGTATTTTACTCATTGGAGTGGGGAATACTATTGTTTTAGTTCTTGTATGGAGTTATTGTTACATTTACCAAAATAAATGGTAAAAAAAAAATATGGTAAATTTTTTATTATCATGTTGGGAATCCACGTATTCCCGAAACACGTGTCGTCCCGCATTAATTAATACTTTGTGCGGGAGGAGTAATCCGAACAGTGTGTTTGAAATACTTGAAATTAAACGAAGTCGAGGATATTAAAATTGCGGAATACATCAGATTAACAAAGTTATGCTTTTCAGAAAACCGTTTTCAAATCGGATGGAAATTCTACGAACAGTAAGAGGGTACGGCCATGGGAAACCCGCTGTCGCCGTTTATTGCTAATCTGTTTATGAATGAGTTTGAAACCGAATTGTAAAAGGACGGACATTATTTTGCAAGAATTTGGCTGAGATTGTAGATGATATATTCGCGATATATACGGTAGCAAATTTCCTAACAAAATTAAACTCGAGATTTGATTCGATTAAATTCACAACGGAAAAAGAAATGAACAATCGTCTACCTTTCTTAGATAATTTAGTAATTAAGAATAACAGAAAATTAGAAATAGATATATACAGAAAAGAAACCAACACAGATGGATTCATAATGACGTATTCAAACCACTGTCAATAACATAAAATGTTCTTGATTAATTTCCTGGTAAATAGATTAATTAAATTCCCGTTAAGTCGAAACAGATACGAAAAAGAATTAAAATATATTAAAAACATTGCAAGACACAATGGTTACTTCTCGGTAGATGTTGATCGCGTCCTTAAAAAGGTCCAATATAGACAATACCTGAGAAACTCCATAACGCTAACTCCGTAGAACCCCGCGACAAAAAGATTTTTTTTAATATACCCTTTTCATAAAATAACGAAAGGAATTAGCCGAGTCGTAAAAGGCGAGAATATGAAAATCAGTTATAAATCATCGAACACACTTCGTAACCTCTTAGGAAATCCTAAAGACAAACCGGAAATGAAACAAAAGTCGGGAATTTACAAATTTACATGTGGAGATTTTGAGAAGGTCTACATTGAACAGACAAAGAGGCCTATTCAAACTAGGTATAAGGAGCATATCTCACTACCGATATGGGAGACCAGATATATCCGGCGTTGTTGAACATATGGAAAAAACCGGACATAATATAAATATAGATAATTTAAAACTAATGAAATCGGTAACTTCGACGCGCGAGCTAGATGCTTATGAATCCGTTTATATTAAAAAGAATAAAAACCTTCTTAATGGGGAAGAAGCGCCCTTGTCATTTTCTGTGTTGATGGATTTGTTGGAGTAAAGCACACTTAAGAACGCTCGGATGGTCTTTATAAGAATTTTTGGCGTTCAGGGGTGTGTGAAAAGGTTGTAAATATGTTAGGGATAGATAAAGGAAATAAGGGGAGAACGAAAAGTAGTGCATATATAGTTATTTTTACCCTCATTCAGTTATACGACTTTATAGTGCACGACGGTGTTGAGCATTATTTGATCAGAAATTTAGTAACAATTAAGATATAGAGGAAAATTTTTAGGATTACTGATTCTTACATCTCTAAAGCTTTCCATATAGTTAGAGTTTGTGATATTTCAACGTTCAGCATTTCAACATTTATCTAGAACTATCGGGACTCGACTGTACATTACCAAAATTTTAATGAAAGAATTTTTATTAGTGCACGATCTTTCGAAATTATTGCTAATTTCCTCAAATCCAAGCTACGCAAACTTTTATAAAATAGTATAACCCCATTCCAAAGAAACTTTTTAACTCCTTTTTTCCAAAAAAAAATGGAAAATACCAAGATGGATGAATTTGGCAATGTATGAAGTGGTTTGGAAGAGGCAAATATACCCCTCGATGGGCCTTAAGGAACAACCCGATTTTATGCAAACATGATGGATACTTACGTCTATGAAAATGTACATATTTACAGATTGCACTTGGCAGCATTATATTTAGAAAAGGAAAGCCATATTAGGCAGTTTTCAAAAGCCACAATCGGTGTAGATGATTCGATATGTCATGCACCTCTTCATGTTTATAATCACCGTTCACGCTTTCCGATGCAGGTGATGACGGTGGCTGAATGAGGTCAATATCTACCAATTCAGATAACTGATCGCTCTTCCGTTTTTGTCTACGTGGTTCGCACGATGAACCGCCTTGCTCCAGAGTCTGTCGAGCCCTATATATAGGTTCATATTCCACTAATTGTGCGAGAAATCCATCGTTCGGTTTTATGCAAGCCCTGCGATCTTTAACATATTTATAAGCCTCCCTAAAATCAGATAAATAATTTGTTTAGCATTTGTATTGTAAATGGAAATAAAAATACTTACATACAGGTCAACCCAAATTTTTCCATAATATAACCCAAAACTAAAGTAGCACTCCTAGAATTACCATTGTTACCATGTACTAGCACCTTGGAATTTTTAGATAAGGCATCATCAATAAACTGCTTCACTTTTGGGAAAAAACGTATAATACTTTCAGTTGCCATATCAGCAATATCTAATGTCAAATATGTAAATGTAGTATCATTAAATTGTGGCTTCACAAAATGTGCTTCAATATCTTGTCGAACACATACAATGTGCATAATACCCTTATCTAATAATGTAGATCGGCAGTTTTTTAAGGCAGTTGAGTACGGACCGAGAAAGACACCTGGAATGATTTCCTGCATGTTTCTACGCATCGAATAAGTCCAGCCAGTGGACGCTGGGTGAACTGGTATATCGTTATATACCGAAGTCATATCAATCAAATCAGCCATCTCCTGCAATATAGTATACCTATAATAGGCTTATGCATTAACTACCAAAGTTCAATTACGAAACATTATTCATTTTACAGAGAAGTAGTATATGCTAAATATTATACAGCTTTTTGTGTGTTTTTGAACTTCCTTTCCAATTAATCAATACTTTATATAAAAAGAAAACTTGATAAAACTCTAACTAACCTTATCATTACGAATGATTTTCGTATTCGGATTGATCATAGCAGTTGTAGCGTTCCCGCTTTCTTCCTAAATTGCTTACCACTATTCGCAAGACTTTTATTTTCTCTTACAGAATCATATTTAATCCTAGTAGATATAAAAAAGTTTAAAAAATCTTAGACGCACTTCACTGACAGGCGAGCAACTATGGCCGAACTTCGTCCTTGAACATGTCAATTGGTTGTTAAGCGAATATCCAGAAATTTCGATCTCTTTCTATTACAGGAGATCAAGCGAGAAGCATAATAGGAAATAGGTTAGTTCCTGGGGAAAAAGGACCTTGACCACTACAGTTGGTAACACCTTGACTGTAGCCAATAGAAATTCAATAATTTGAAATGCCAAAATTCCATGTTTACCAAAATTTTATAGAAAAATGTGATATCTAATACTGGAAATGCAATATTGTGTTTTTATGCAAGTATTGCATCCCTAAATTGATTCGTTACTTATCTTCTCATAAAGGGTTTAAAATTCATAAAAGTATTGATATAATATTATAGTATTAGTCCTATAGTACTAAACCGAAATCATAAATATTCAGTGAACCCTTGAAATGCATATAAAAAAAATTCATAAATAACTATAATGCAAGCAATTTTTGTCGGTATACGAAAATTAGACTACTGAGATATAGATGGCACTTAAGCTGTTGAAATTTGTTCAAATGCAATATATTTTACGCTGCCTACATGATATAATATTTTAAGAAATTTAATGAAAATGCAACAAAAGAAACAACGATTGGTGGGACAACTTTTATTATCTTATGAGATCTACATATTAACAGCACAGTGTTAAAATATGTAACATTCAAGACAAATTGGTTATCTTTAAACTTCATCGAATTGTGAATTCCTTTCCACACGTCAAAATACTTATATAATCGCATACTCGCTTATAAGATACCCAAAAAATATACAATAAAAATAATGATTCAACTTAACACGTCATTTTCTCATCGAATTAGTATTTTTGGTTATTTTAAGTTTCGCATTCTGGGCACTAGGAAGCAACTGCAGGGGTACCAAATTAAAATTGCCGACATGAAATTTAAACATAACATGTTAAGCTGAATATAAAAAGGCAAGAATTTATTAATGCAATAAATAGTACTTCCATACAAGCTAATATCACTTTAACATTAATAATATAATTACTAATTACAGCAGCAATGTACATAAAATAAAAGACAAACAAACAGGTAATCAGTGAAATAAAATCGCTGTTACAAAATTGTGCTCAACGCACAAAACTAATAATAGCTTGTGCACAAAATCTATACAACACTTACAATTAATATCAATCATTATAAATTAACCTGTAAATCGACACTTAACTTTCCTTTAGACAACGCTGACGATGATGCAACCTCGTTTCAGCCAACCCAGCGAAGATCGTCATTAGGTTTAATAGCCTCTTGCAGATTATGGCTGGCGTTCATTTCTGGTATCATTTATATGTTTAATAATTACGATTAGGACTAGAATCTTCCAGCGAAATATCATATAAATATATACAACATTTAAAACATGTTCCTTTTATTTTCCTCATTCGCTGCGGATTCAAACGTGTATTATCATAGTACAATATAATTAATTATTATTACTCTGTGAGGAACGATAAAACGACAAATATAGACAGATATAGAGAAAGAGAGATTAAATATAAATATACAATTTACATTAAATTTATGTAAACGGAAACAAATATTAATTATACTACTGAAGGGGACAAATTAATATCTTCTTTTTGTAATATTTCAAATTCTTTTTTATCCATTCTTGCAACGAATATGTGCACTTTTCATTTTCCAATTTTATAAGCGTTACACTAAGATTTTTATAAGCTAATCTCTTGATGTATTTTTTTCTTTTGGAGCCACCTGCTTTATTTCCTAAAATCTGAAGTACCCCTCTTGAACACATCGCTGAGCCTTCTTCTTTACGTTGGACATATAACTGGGGGACAAAACGTGTTCGTTAACTTAAATGAGAAATGTAAATTTGACATATACCAGAAGTAATTGCATTATCCTTATTAGAAATACTATATGAATAACGACCTCTAAATATTTGTTAGTGAAACATCTGAGACTACAGATGGCGTTTTAATAAATAATTGAATCACCAGGAAATAGTGAGATTATCGACATAGCATGTATATATACGTCTGAGAATACAGATGGCACAACTGTTTTATAGCGGGGTTACTTCCTACCTTTGCTCTCTCGAATCTTTGTATAACATATGCTGTCCAAAAAATCATCCAACTTAAGTATCAAACAACGTGTATTTAATTAGATAGAGATTTTAATGCATGCGCTAACAGTTTCCGGATAATGTGGTCAATAAACAACCGGTATCATAACACGAGTATCATGAATATTAATGAAATCTCGACATGATTGAGTTAAAAGATATTGGATTGATAAAGAACCACTAAATAAGGAACACATGGAGTCTTTATTATTATTATCTATTCTATAGTCGAATTCAACCCGAGAAATCAGTGCTGGTCTTGTGCAGAGGCTGCCTGGCGTTGTCTTTTTTGTTCTATTTCGTCCTGTAAATGTCAATCTGTCAGTCTGACAACGTTGAATTCTCGGATTGTATTCCACCTATAGATAAGAGTTAGGGATTTCGTAAATAGAGAAACACACCCTTATAATAATCTGCAATTTATTTTTGTCCGCCGAAAATTAGAAAATTATTGAAGCCTCATTACGTGGCATTTATAAGGAATTAATAGTAACAATTACGGCTTACCTTTAAGAATATAATCAGTTAGGAGGGTCGGAACCGTTGGACTGTCTTCGTTTATGGCTTTTAAAACTGGAAACCGGACGTGAATACAATTATTAATCACGTGGTGACAATGGTGAGTCTGTACAAAACTTACTTTTAATAAGAACCTGCAGGGTTTGATTATCAGGTGGGCCGCTATCTAGATGGTACGGAATTACTGTGGTTAAGTACTGCAAAATAAATGCATAGGTTTATTGTTATTATTATACATTTGTTGGAAATATAAAGAATAAAGGACCTATGTTATTTTGTGGTTTGTAGTTGATAATTTAGGAATCTATAATTGAGAATAAAGCTGTCAAAATCAGTTACAAAAGGAACGCTTGACACATGTTTCGGTCAAAATAAAAAGCGTTATAAGACTCTCTATTTATTTACTTTAGGGTCTAAACCGTTCAGTGGACGAACCCCGTTGCTCTTAGAGCTTCGTTTCTTCTCGACGTGATATTGTCTCCTCTTGTTCTGAACGGCGAGCAACAGTGATATGAACGTGTTCTTCAGTTCCTTCTCGTACTCTAGCTCGTCCCTAAGTGCCAGTTCCGAAATTAGTGTCTCCGAAAATTCCCTAATCAGCACCTCGAGCTCCATGAACAGCTCGTTCAGTTGGGATAGGCTGAGGTCCCGTAATTCTGCAAATTAAAATCGAAATATATTTTGTTTCACGAAATTAGATGCGATCAAAAAGAATTTATTTCAAAAGGCAATTGTTTCTTAATAGATTAATTATTTGTGATATGTTATCCTTAGAATCAACAAGAAATTAAGTAAAACTCACTAGCCGTATTGTGGCTGTAGCGGCAAGGTTGAGAATTTTTAATCAAAGCAGTTAAATGTTTTTATTTATTACCCATTTCAAATAAATCCGTATAACCATCCGTGATGAGAGTTCGTGATTAAAAAGCTTTAAATTCCTAAATCTTTAACAAAATTAACTGATAAAATGGTCATAATTGATTCGACTAAGAATCGTTTTTTCTTCATTTTCTTCAATCAGTGGAGTTGGCAGTGAAACAATGTAATTTGAAGAAATCTCCAAATAAAAATTCATGTGGTGATATGGGTTTAGTAAGATCGCTGATAAGGATTATAAATAGTAAAGGGTCTAGGTTTCATCCTTACGGAACACCCAATGTAGCACTGCTAAGATAACCGTTGCAATGAACATATTGAATTCAAAGAAATTTGTCTGGTAAAAAGATGACAAGGTGACAGTAAATAGAGGTATTTTATCGGATTTTATCAAATGCTTTTGAGAAACCTGTGGTTGAACAGTAAGAATGGAAAAATTTTTAGGACTGTTATCTGTCACGTAATCACTGATATGGCGGTAAATTATGTATTTGAAAATATTGTAAATTTTATAAAAAAAAAATAAAAACCCATTTACATAAAATGCTTTTAAGAAACCTATGAATAGTGAGATCAAAAAGAAAAATAGAATTGTTAAAACAATCAAAGAGAAACTAGAAAGGATATATAAAAAATCAGGTCTTGATAGGCTATCAAATTTTATTCAAGACAATTGGAGCAGATCCAAATATATCAGAAAAGGATGATGGCGGATAATCTCAAATAGCTATCGGTTCACAAAAAAACATTTTATATTGGAAGGAACTTGGTTGATGGGATAACAGACGATTAAAAAATATTGAAAATCATGGCAATTATCAATTAAGCGATCCTTATATTTTTTTCCTAGCAGGGAGGAAAATCGTACTTTTACTCCCTCATTTCAGGGAGGAACGTTGTACTTTTCTGCCCTAGGGCGGAAAGTAAGTCGCATTTTTATGATGAAACTGTACATCATCATATTGACCAATGAAGATACTGCATTCATCACAGTCGCATGCAAGTCACCGGCTAAGTTGACAGTTTCCAAAAAATAATTGACGGATTAAGATTACTATCTATCATGTCACTCACAGGTATGTATTTATTGTTTTTAGACCTTTAATTAGTTAAAATTGAACTGTCTGGGAAAAAATCGTATTCAAACCAAGTGAGGAAAGTACTAATGCAGGCCTTGGGCAAAGCAATTACAAAGCAATTGCAATAATATTTGCCCGCGGCCTGCAATAGGGCACTTTCCTCCCTTCGCTAGAAATATACTATTGCTTCATTGGTAATTACATAGAATAAATAGTAAACATCAGAAATAGTCAGTAAGACCATATGTGTCATTTTAAAGTTCAAAGGATATTAATTGTGAACATCCTAGATCAAATGTAATTTTGCATATTTACGCAAAAAAACCTATGTCAAAATTTTAATACTAGCTGATATGATGCACAATACCTTTCCCTCAGTTCAGAATGAATAATTTTTATGAAGTATAGCATCTAGTTTCCGAAAATAACAAGCAGAAATCGGGAAATCCAGTTGGATGATGCATGATAATGGTTGTTCTCAATATACGTTACCTAAGGCATATTTACATTATCATTACCGCATGGAGCAATTATCCATTCTTTTTTCTTAAATAAGAATGGTCAGCAATTATTTCTTAAGCAGTTTATCTCAATTTAGATATGTGGAGCAACGTTTTATCTGACGTGCATAACAACCGAGCCATAACCTCCTTTTCCAGATCATTTTACAAAATGATAACCATCACCACTCGACCCAAGTCAAATATGTCACGACGAAGTTCATTAAGACTCGAACAACAAAGGTGTGCCATCGACAACATACATTACATTGTAAAATTGTACCGAAACTTCAGGGCTTAGGGCCCTTCTATTACCTTCTCGTCGACCTGTTTTCGCGTCGGTGCTAATGAGGTGCGTTACGAACGCAGACAGGAAGTTCATTAGGATTCCACAAGTACCCATCATCCTCTCTGTAAGCGAGGGTGAAGTACTATACTTTAATGGGCATCTCGAAATAAGAAGTTTGTTGTTGAGAAAAGTTTTGCGGGGATTTTCAACAGTTGACAAAAGAAGTAGACTAGCGTTTGTTGGAATGGTGTCGAGAGGTTTATTTTTAAGTTTGTTCTAACGAACGAAGGGAGTAAAACAGAATAGAATCGTTACAAAAAAATACTTCTGAGGTAAGACACTAAAAGAAAATCAAAAACAAGAGATAATTACGACTAAGTTATTAGTCATAATTACTTAGATTACTTGATTACTAGAGAGAAAAATCAATATTCAACGATGCATTCCAGATTATTACTGACTGCGGAGTACCGCTTGCCTTGTAACCGCATCTAGAAAAACATACCGTATTTATTCTAATAAGCGCACCGGAGGTTAATCATTTAGGGCATCTATCTTTGCGGCGTTTAAAAGAGGTGCGGCATTTATTTCGAATCAAACCAAATCCTCATTTCTATTCTTTTGCTATCCATGTCAAAACAATTGTATTACAACTTAGTTTTGATACAAAACGACTTCGTTTTAGTGTCACATACAGAATTCAATCTGAATGTGGTTAACGGGGATTCCCCTACCAACTTT
The DNA here is from genome assembly GCA_031763485.1 of Osmoderma eremita. Classification (NCBI taxonomy): domain Eukaryota; kingdom Metazoa; phylum Arthropoda; class Insecta; order Coleoptera; family Scarabaeidae; genus Osmoderma; species Osmoderma eremita. The sequence goes on from JARFOC010000071.1 coordinate 248,193, forward strand.
TGACGTTGATTGTGTGCACTTCTCACTAAGATGTGGCGTTTATTTCATTCGTCATCATTTTCTTGTGGCGTCTAGTAGAATGCGGCGGCTATTGGAATTGCGTCTCCAATCAGAATAAATACGGTACATAATATTACATTGATAACTATGGCGATTTCTTTTATAGATGTGTGTCATATTTAAATATGTTGATTTTCTGATAATGCACAGATGACCGAAGAAAATTGTTAAGATTTAGTTTTTTTTTTAATTTTACAAACTTAATTGACTGGCTGGAATTAAATCTAAGCATATAAAATTATTCTTTTCAAGGAGAAATCGTTATGTTTTGGACTTGACAAAACAGGAATTCCTTTCCTCTTATTAATTAATAAACAAAAATTGAATTTGGTAAAAAAATCGGATTTAAATCAGTGTATCTACTATATAATATCTAGTATATACTGAAAGAGGCTGGAAAAGCATGCCTGTATGTATCTTATGGGTAACTATCAATATGACATGGATATTTATATTGTATTTACTGACAGGCATTTGACAAACTTAGAGAAAGAGCAATAATAATAGAACTCGAAAGAGGCTGAGTTGTAGCTGAAAGATTCCTGAGCAGCAATTGATATTGAGGCATAAGATAACGAGCCCTCTTGGGGCAAGGAAAGGTGTACGCAAGGGAAGACTGTATGACGTATATTGTTGATAACGTAGTTAAATAATATGATGAAAAAAATTAAGAACATTGGAACTATTAACAAGAAATCAGTACAGGTAATAGCATACCTCAACGATCTAGCAATTATATCAAGAGACAGAAGAGAATTAATGTAGCCGTATAAAATCAAATACCATGCAATAGGGAAGATAAGAAGTTCACTATATTCAAAATCTGTAACTATGAGTTTTGTAGAAGTTGAAGTATTTAAATATTTGAGTGTCTGAATGCACAGAAAAAATGAAAGAATGTATGCGAGACAAAAAATGCAGCTCGATTACAAGACATTTGATTCTAATAAAGAAAATGTTTGAAGATATATACCTCGGCAACAATACGAAGCTCAGGATGTATAAAGCACTAGTAAAACCTACATAGACACATGCAGCATTGGTGATCAGCTTAACAAGAAAAGGAGAAAAACAACTAAGGATATTCGAAAGAAAAGTATGTGCTTAGATCTATTTGAGGACCAGAAAGAGTACCTAAGTGCAAAAAAAATTACGCCCTTAATTAAGAACTGGAGGGAATGAAGAATAATTGTGCATGCGGTTAGGACTGGGACCGAAATCTATAGGAAGTAAGACCAACAGTAAGAAATGCGTACTGATCCACCACGAAACAGGATTTGTAGTGTTTAAAACAGATATAATGATATATTAAGAGGTTCTTCTGGATCTCCCGCCTCTACATATTGTTTTGGAAAGGGAGGCCAGATTATCCACATTTCGCCTCTGGCATATAGCGAATCAATCGCCGAGCACTCATGTGTTCTTGGCAAATAAGCTGCTAGATGCGGTTATCTCCGACGGCGCTCAGTGATCCAGAATAGCATGTTTGCGGTCAAAAATTGTAATTTCTTGTATAATAGGAATTTTTAAATGATTTTTTCAGGAAAATGTAATCAACTATAAAGGATTTTATCCATATAAAAGAAAAAAGCATTGAGCCGAAAATGAGGCGGTAATTAT
>JARFOC010000071.1:252036-271413 GCA_031763485.1 Osmoderma eremita
GATTATGTATACTAAAGATGAACTTGTAGCTACTTGTTGATAAATAATAACAATCGCCCTGGACCACTGTGCGGCGTGCTGGGAATGCCAACTGACCTGATGTGCGTACGTTACATGATCGATACATTCTTCACTACCTCCTATCCAAACAGATAGGCATGGAGATGTAACGAAAACAAACTGACGCAAGCAGGCACCTGCTGGTTTACGGACGGTTTGAAAACACAGCAGGGCGTTGGCGCAGGAATATTTTGCAGTAACGGGTAACTCCGCTGCACAGAGAGATTTTGAAGAAAAACCTCAAACACAAATCAATAAAAATTTACAGTGACAGTCAGGCTGTATTGAAAGCATTGGAGGCGCACAAATGCCTGATCTGGATCTGTAAAACTATTCTGAACATAATAGGGGCGTCTGACAAACTAACCCTAATCTGGGTCCCGAGTCACTCCCCCATTCAAGGTAATGAGGCAGCCGACACCCTTGCAAAAGAGGGTGCTGCGGGATGTTTCCGGGGTCCAGAACCGACAATTGGCATATCAACTTCCACAGCCAAACGACAAATTTGCTTCTGGTTGATACAGAAAGTACTCCAATTTTGGAGCAGTTCTCCTGGTTTGGTATATGCGAAGGAGTGCATCTCACACAATCATGTCAAAACCGGAGAATTACTAAAACTTGATCGTAAAAGGATCAAAATAATTACTTCGGTGTTTACAGGTCACTCAGAAAACTCAACTCAGAAAACACCTACACAGAATCGGGTTATCGGAAGAAACCGAATGCCGGCAGTGTATGGAGGACGAAGAAACAGTAGAGCACGTTATGTGCCACTGTGCTGCGGCCACCCGCATTAGGTACTTGATTTTTGGAAGGGACATTACTACCCTTGCTGACCTGAAAAATTCCTCATTCAACAAGATTCTGAGCTACCTCAAGGGCCTGGACTTGTTGGATGAGCTCTAGGATTGCATCCGCTCCACAATAGGACTAAGTAGCCGAGGTGGAAGGCGCGATCGACGGCCTAGGTGGATGACATCACTACTCCAAGTAATCCAAGTAAGTGAGTAATATTAAAGAGCGAGTGTCATATTTCAGGTCTAATCGCACGAGCCCAAGTTTAATGGGCGAGTGCGATGAGTGCTTTATGACATGAGTTCTTTATTTTTTCTTCTAATTTGTCTCCTTTATGCCCTCTTTCTGACATGTATAATAATTTCAAAATTTGATTGAGTTTCTCAATTTTCTATTACTTAAAATTCTATACTCATTAAATGAATGAATTTATTATGTAGCCCACGTTAAATGAAAGAAATTATATCGACATCAATGTAATTTCTGAACATTTAATGTTTAATCCACTATGTTTCGCACGTAGTTAATATTTACTTAGATACAAGAACGAAGCAAAAAAAAAAATAACAGCGGTAAACACAAATGACAAATGGCGCCATGACAAATAACAAACAGGGTGGTAGCCTGGTGTAGCCAATCGACGAAAGTAAATATGATCTAGTTCATCACTAATCTAGGGACCTGTGTGTGGTTCAACCAAAATTTTAAAGTGTTATACATTTCAGAAATAAATAAAAAAACTTAATTTATTAGAAAATTTAGAAATGAACAGATATAACTTAGGATTAGTTCTAAACGATCAATTGGATTTAAATAACTCCCCTCTACTAAATTTAAAATTGTAAACCACAACTCTCCCCCGCTCGACTACCAGGGTATATATATTTTTAGCTTATACGCCGTAATATTCATATTTCATCCACCTGATGAAGCCATAGTATGGTGAAACAAATTTGTAGTGGCATACAAATGAATAATTGAAACTTAAGTATTCAGTTTTTTCTTAAAGTTATAATAGAGTTTCAACAAGTATCTCTAAAGTCTATCAATGAATTATAATTACGTTATTATTATTATTATCATAGTCGTGTGTTAAATTGATTCTGACCTAACAAAATTGTACCAACTACTTCAAATAGACCAACTATGAACTTTGGTCAAATTCACCAGATGTAGCTAGTCAACCGCGGGAACAAACAATTTAGTTGGCCGGAATTTTAAATTTAATTAATTTAAATAGACTATTAGATTTGGAAGTTATTGCAATATAATATTAGAGGAAAATATACAATTTTGCTGAAATACCTTGAATATTAAAATTACGTGTAATTATTTTGGTTATCACCCTCTCTTTAAAATTCCTTTCCAATTTTCTTTAATTTCGCTGGTCCAAAATCCCGTCTTCGGAAAACGCTTCCTCGTCCCGGTAACTTCTTTTAAATATACAATGGTGTTATTTGTCAAAATTTACTTTGCTGATGGATTTCTATAACTAATCTCTTTCTTCGCTCAAGATACCAAGCGACGCTTCAATGACAGAACAACTACTCTCTGGATTTTTTGACGCCATTATCCCTATGGTTACTGCTAACGCAGCTATCTTTTCTATTTCATCAATATTACTTGTTTTAGGCGGTTGGACCCTTCATATTTCAGAATGAGCAACCTTAAAACCTGAAGTTACCCCGATATTATTCTCCCTTCCGAATATCTCCATTTATTAATTGAGAATGTATCTCGACGCCCCTTTTTATGTAGAGTTGTGTATTTAGTATACGTGTTTTACATTAAAAAAGTGTATTTAAGGAAATATTTTGCTTTATTGTAGTAACATATTTTAGTTCCATTATCCGAGTGGAATATTACTTTATAAAAAGAACAGATTCCTAACTTATCGATTGAGGGAATTGAGTAATTATTAGATTTTATTATTAAATTTATTTAAACATGTATAATATGAATGCCTGTTAATAGAGCCGATATATTATGGAATATTTCAAAAATAAGAAAGATTAAGTGATGCAATACAATCAATCAGACCGTCGCAATCTCTATATTTCTTGAAAAACCTGTATTTTAATATAATTTCCGAATAAAGTATGGGAAAAGCGCTAAATGAAAAGAACTAAATAAAAATAACAAAATAATATTGACTTATAATTTATAATGCGCACATTGGATACTATGTTTACCATAGCAAATGGTAAATTAAAAAAAATGGTATTCTAAAACCGACAATGATTGTGCAATAAAGTCGTTAGATAAAAACAAATAGAGCGGATGTAAAAAAACAGTATACTCGGCAATTGAGGGCATTAGTGCTGACGTCAAAAAATGGCAACTCTGTGAAACTTTTTCCAAACAAAACAAACTACATAACCTCGCATTCTACTTACGTTGTTCCGACTTCCTTTAAGGATAATTTATTTATAAATTTGTGTGCTGCTTGGATGGTGTCGTGTTTCTTTTTTTTGCAAATTATGTAGTGATTGCACTTACTTCCGTATTGTAGGAGCGTTCCCTCATATTTGCTTTACTTGGGCCCCTAAGAATCTTTTGCAGTAATATTGTTAGAAAGCTAGGAAAATAACAACTTGCTAAGAGCTAAGCAATCAATTTCAAAGAAATGATGAGTGTGTTTGAAGTCATTTGTTTTGTTTGGAAAAAAAAAACATGGCGCGTTGCCATGCCAACTGGGTTTTGTGACGACGCACTAATGGGGTCAATACATAAATGAAATATAAAATATAATTGAGAAAGTTTGTAAGTCTCTACATTATAAGAATTAAAATATGTTAATTTGTTGCATTTCGCTAGAGATCAATACTAAATATGTTACGCATTTATTCAACCATCAATCTATTGATGCAGCATTTCAAAATCATACGTACAGATAAAACAAGAAAGTTTAGAGAAATTATAGACGCCGCGATTTATTATTTAAAACGATTTTGTATTGTTTAATTTTGTTTCATCTAAAAATTCTACTATAAAAACTTACTGTCTTCGTACAGTGGCGAACTCAGTACTTCTTTGGCTTTCTCTAATGTCTCGTTCGTATCAATCAGCGACGCTCTGGAACCGGGTGACCTTTCCAACGAGGACGACTCTTCCTGCATCATATCGTCTATCTCCTGTATCACCTCTTCGGCCGTCTTCAGCGGTTCCGTGTCCTGATGCAGACCGCCCAAGATGAGGGCGTGCATGTCCAGGTCGCTGGCCACCGCTTCGTCTTCCGAACTGAGCTCGAGGTCATCGTCCGGGGTCAAGGGTTCCTGTGAATCGATCGAGACAGGGGTTTACATTTAATTCAATTAATTCGAGACTAGGTTCAAGGTCTTACGAGCGTCCGTCTAATTAGAACGGTGTAAACAAGTTAATCGAGCAAGATAGGAGGTTTCAACGGAACGGAAATTAAAAATTCCCGGAAGATTAAGCTGAAGTAATTAGCGGAAAAAAATTCCAGTAGTGGCGAAGGAATTCGACGCCGCAAATTGAGTTTTATCAGACTCATTGTCCGAGTGATTCATTTAAAACACACTAGTGATCCAATTTACCCAATGCGCATGGTGTATAATTAGATCTATGAGTAATCCCGTGGTCGCTACATATTTCAACCTGTATAGTCTGCGATGTAGTCGTGCTCATTGAAGAGGAGAGAATTTATATGAGGCGTTGTTTTACGCATGATATGCTACGAGGAGTTTGAACTACCCTTATGGATAATGCAAAAAAATCCTGGAACTAAATGCGGCATTTTGTTATTTGGTGATTTACTTGAATTAACAAGAATTCCCTAAACTTCAAAGAATAATCGCAGAAATAAAATATGTTTATTCCGGGTTCCTAAGCAAGCTTCTGGATTTATTTACATGTAATTGCAGATTGTTTTGTTGACACAAAGCGACGACACAAAACAAAGCGTTTTGAAGTAAAAACAACTCGATTTTAATGAATATCTTCATATCATCTGCAGAAAATAGATTGCACAGCGAAGCGGTTTAATGAATAAAAGTAAAAGCAGTGGTCCAAGGTTTCAGCCCTATAGTACACCAGAGCACGGATAGAAAAGTTCAGATCTACTATCACGATATTCAACATACTGCTGCCGTCTGTAAGATAGTTGATCGAAAGGTTTACGAAAATCCGTATAAACGACTTCCACCCATCCTCGTTTGTGTAAAATTTCAGAGACGTACCCACCAAAACAAGATAAGTTAGTTATCGTCGACCGTTTATTAATAATCCATGGTGATTAGAGGAAAAAGTCCATCTCACATAAGAAAACAAAGTATAAATGATAGATTCAAAACCCTTTGAAAAGTTAAAAAGAATTGAAATAGGCTTATTTACGTCTGTGGGATCTGCATTCTTTAGAACGAGACAGATAGATTTTCGAAGTCGCACGATGTTCAGAATTAAACTGAACAAGTAATGTGGAGGCTTAACAAATACCGCGGGACAATCGCCTAAAAGAAAACTAGTAATTCCATCTGTACCACTTCGTGGGACGGGTATGTGGGGGGAGTTCGGAGCGAAGACTGCGTATACCCCTGGGTAAGCACGCGTCCGTGCTCCAAACTGAAATCTGTGCAACACAAATCTGTGCTAGAGAGTGCTTGCAGCAGGGGCCACAAAGCAAACCACTCTACATTCTCACGGACAGTCAAACTGCCTTAAAGGCATAAGCATCTTATTGGATATCTTCCAAGCTGATATGGGACTGCCTGCAAGACCTTCAAAACCTGGCGAAACACAAGGCAGTTAAGCTGATGTGGGTGCCGGGGCATGAGGGAATTGCAGGCGACGACCAGGCCACCAGCTAGTAAGGAAGGGATCCGAAATGACATGAATTGGACCTGAGCCAGCTCTCGGGATAACAAAAACTGAGTGGGTGACTGAACAACATTAGAAACATTTGCATCACGTAGCAGGACAGAAACACAGCAAACAGATGATGAGGAAACCATCACAACATTTGACCGCTGACATACTGTCGCTTGGCAGAATAGGATAATGGCGTGTCTACTTACTGGACACGGCAACCTAAGGAAACACCTACACAGAATTGGAGTCTATAGAGAGGAACCTCTGTGTAGATTATGTAATGAAGAAGAGGAAACATCCACTCACATTATTTTTGAATGCTATGAATTTAGGCACCGGAGAAATGCCCTATTGGGTGCAATAGACTTACTACTAGGCCTACCGGAGAGGGATTTGACGCACACATGTGAAAGACCTTTCTCTGCATTGAGGATCAATCAATCAATCAATCTGTACCACTTACGAGAACATCCCTGCAAATTTTTAGTCCTGTCAAGATTTCATATTCAACAAAATATCAAAATTTAAGGAGTGAATAAAACCAGAGTTGTTGGATGGTGGGTAAACACGGCTAAAATAATCGGAAAATGCCTCAATTATTTGGGAAAGGATTGCTCCTAAGAGATGTACAAATATACTATATTCCGATTGTTAACAGTGGAACAGTTCACCTTCTACAGCTATTTTTCTAAACAAAGTACTATTATGGTACCGATGAGTATAGATATTGCCATCATTTCCACAAAGGTATAATGTCCAGCGGTATATGGCGAAGCGCGCCAGCACATGATGAAGGTGATGGCATAAACTTTTTCTATTAATTACTTTTAAGTACCTTTAATTTATTAGTTTCTTAAAAAGGCGCAGTTGTGTCAAAGATTTTCACGTGACTAAAATATGGGAAAGTAGTATAGATATGTGGAAGTTTCAGTTGCAGCATAATCATCTAAAATAATTAGTTGCATAATGTGGCGATTAGACTGTGGCTTAAATCGGTTATTATGGCAGTCTCTTTTCTGTTTTATCTTAATCAACGTTTGAATGTGACATATTCATTACGAAGTACCATTTTGTTTTTCTTACGACTCAATATTTTAAAATAATATATGTTTAAAAAAACGCGTTGGTGAAAAATTAGAAACATTTTTCTGGAATTTCAAAACGTTTCCTAACAGCAAATACTCTGATAACGATGTAATTATATTGAATCATTTTTTCCGACATTTCTAACACGATATTTCTTACATATTTCAAGCTGTATACAGCGGCAAACAGCATAAATCGTTACATAAATAGCCGCGTAAGTTCTGTTGATGTTTCTGCCGACAAATTTTTATCAAGTTCCTATCATTTAAAGGCTCACATAAAACATTTATCGCCATTCATCAGCATCTTTAAAAGGAATCAAGTAATTACCGCCTAGCATTTTCGGGAAACATCTGTGCAAGCAACGCTAGCATGTTAAACACATAAAATCGCTGCTCCCATGCAGCGATCGGTACGATTAAAAAGTATGGATGTAGGGGAAACAGTAGTGGGAGCATCTCCGGCTAATGAAGCTAAAGAAACAATGACGTTAATACACACATGCATATGTATTTGTATATATTTCACTTGGGTTCCGACATGAAATATGTGGTTTACTAAAGCAGACGGAAAATATATTTCCATTTATTACTTTATTAGTCGGTCAGAGTTAACGGGACATCTGTTTTAATGATGAATTAACACTTGCGGTTTTTATGTGAGGAAGAAAACAATTTTGTTTAATTGCCAAGGTCAAATTAGTTAGTCGCAGTTAGTGTATCCATCAAGATGTTCCTAACGTGTTGATATCCCAAGGAGATCTTCAAGAATTTTAATGTTTATTATGAAATATAGTTCTATTTCACACTTGGATTATTGGAATGCTATAATAGAAATTGGATTTGGTAACTCAATTCGCGTGTAAAATCATCTAATTCCTAAACACACATTTTTCCTATTTGCCCGAGCTACCTTTTAAATTAATCATTCATGTATATACAGCATGTTTCGTAAGTACCTTCCAAAATTTGAGGATCCATTTCTATTAATATTTAAATAATGAATAATGAAGATATAGTCTGAAATAAAAACAAGATATTTTTTAAATATCTTTATCGTAATAGAAAATAGAAAATTTAAAGCCATCTAGTTGAATTAATGAGTTGGGTTTTGAGCAGCTATATAAGAAGAACAATACTAATACGCAGTATCGGCAAATCCACCCAACACAAATTGATTTAATAAAATTCGGGACATATGTTTCAAGAGCACGTCGGCTCTAATTGTGAACCATTGTCAACCAAGTCCCCAATTCGAGAATTGGTTGACAATGAGAGCCGACGTGCTATTGAAACATATGTCCCGAATTTTATTAAATCAATTTGTGTGGTGTGGATTTCCCGATACTGCGTATAAGTGATACCAGCCCACAGTCCTTGCAATTCTTTCAAAGAAGAAGGATACGAATAATTTATTTACCTAAGATCCAGTGGGTTGTAGGCTTCGTCAATAGTATAATAATAAATAAACACAAAAAATAACAAATTTTACATAATAATATAATAGTAGTCGGATAGAATACTACGTTATGAATTCGTTAATCGACTCTTAAATAACGTTAATGACTTTATTTCTTTTATGGTAGGAGAAATTTTATGAAAACTTTGATAGCTCTATATATCTTGGACCGTTCTCATACAAAGTGGTGCTATGTTAAGGAATTCTTAAAATTTGCGCAGACCTAGTATTCTTTATCGAATAAACTTCAACATTTCTTATAAAGAGTTCTTGATTCTTCCATGCGAATAGAGTAAGTTCATATATATACATATAAACAATAGGCAATATCCTTAACTGTTGGAAGATTGGTTTACAGGAGGCCCTACAACAAGCCGCAAACATTTGACCTTATTATTAGCTTTTGCGCTCGAAATACTGTAATAAAAGCGCTCCCGGAGCCTCAAAATATCAAACCGTACCTCAGACGAGAGAAGATGCTCACGTAATAATATGTTCTTAGTGTTGACATACTAACAAACTGTTTCAACTTAACCACAGCATGAGAGCAAGAGTTCAGCTTCCTTGTAATAACCTTGAGTGTGATTTTCCCAGCGTAACTTGCTATCCATAGTAATCACAAGAAATTTGAAGGAGTCAACCCTTGGAACTGACTTATCGTTTAAGTTGGCATAAATACGAGCAGGATGTTTCTTATTAAAATATAATACGGCTGTTTTAGAAGAATTCAATTCCAAACCATTGCATTTGCACCACCTAGATATATCTTTGTTGGTTATTGTCGCCAATTTGGATGCTTCCCCATATTTCCAGTGGATACAATACAAGAGGTATCATCAGCGAATTGATAGATATGCTGGTTTGAAACAGAAACAGGCAAGTCCATAGCATATATTACGAATGGGGTAGGTCCCAGTATCGACCCTTGTGGAATACCTCTGCGGATGATCTTTGCCGGCGTCTGAAACTCCTGTTGTTTCCCATCGGTAATCGATGTGATTAAGTTTAAAATTAATTTTTTGTTGAATTCCGTTTGAGTATTTTTGACCAGTTGATTGTGCTGTTTTTTGGCAAGATTGTAATAAGCACGAATATCGTTATTATTGATTTTGGTTGAAATTTCGTGAAGGTGTCGGAATTCGTTACTGCATTCCATCACTACATTTGTTATCCACTTGTTTCTAATGCGATCAATACTTAAGCCATATTTGTTTAATGGGAAAGCTAAATTAAAATAGATCATCATCGTCCCAACTTTCTGAACTCAATAATGTATATATGAAATTTGATAGCGTTATCATTACTAAAACATCGTTTAAATATTGAAATTAAACTTTTTTTTGCAAATATATTGTCAATACAAGACGAACTAGTTAACCGAGTCGACTGAAGAACTACTCTATCACAAAGAAACTTTTGAAAATATGTTTAGTAACTGAAGCATTCTCTTGAGTTATCATTTAAATCTACATTAAAGTCACCTGTTACTATAATAAAATCACACCCTTGATAAATGTTAAGTAAAAGATCGGTCAAAAGTGACAGCTCTGACACAGTTTTGATGACATACAAAACCAGCGGTAACTCCTCTGGTAAGACCTATTAGCAGTGATTCCAGCAATAAACCATGCGCCGATAATGGCATTTTTACGGCTATTAGCAGTTAATGGGTAAACAAAATAAATGTTAAAAGAATTTGTATTAGGTTTTGTTTTTGATCAAAGCCAAAGCATATTTGCTGCTATATGTTCATAGAAACATTTTTTCTTAAAATATTAATAGAAATCTTTAAATTGCATAGTGTTTTGTTTACATATTGTTTTCTGTAACATTAGCCAAATTGTAAAAGCATTCGAATAATAATAACAAAACCTTAAGCCCCAAAATGCTTTCCCAAAAACTTATAAGCTTTTAAACATTTTAAGTATTACTTCAACTATTAAAAGTTCTGAAATAATACAAAAATATTACTCAAACTAGAGTAACTGGTGAAAATGTGCACCTCCTACATCAATGCACGTTTGACAGCGCCTAAACAGTCTTATACGATCCAGGATTCCTTATGTGTAGTTTATTTTGTGGAAATCTTGTTGAATAATCGCTATCAGTGCTCATACATTAGAAATCGGGTCAAAGTATGTTAATTATTTAACATGTCGCCAGAGAAAAAGCGCAAATAGATTTGACCGTTAAGAATCGGAGGGAGAATAAATACACCAATAAGATAATCTCCCATTATTCCTGATCAAACATTTAAATTGTTGTTGATGTCGTGTTGGCTTAATTACATGTGTATTGCCTTTTTACCATTGATGAATGTTGTAGAAATTCATTATGGAGTCTCGACTAACTTCTGCTTCATCTATAAACAGCACTATTTTACGAAAATTAGAGCCAATGCATTTGTTGTAAGAACCAGTGACAAAATCGTAATCGAAAATTATGAGCATTTGCATTTAAAGCACTGGTTGTGCATGGTATTGCTTAAGTTGTTTACGAATAATTTTCCAAACAGTTGTATGTGAGATGTTTACTTCTGCTGGTATTTTACTTGCATCTGCATCAGCATCAACGTTGTTCCTCCAAATCAACTGCTCTTACTGGAGTGGCCTCACTCGCAACTTTTTACGTGATAAGCAAAACCAGCTTCTCTTTCGATTTATTTCTGCAAACGTATCCCTTTGCGAGACATTGGCGATTAGGAAATGTTGCCCTGTAGAGCCCTTGAGCTTCATGTTGGTTTCCGTTTGCTCTTCCATAGATAAAAATGGATATTAGCTAATTCTGCAGGAGTGTGCATATTCAACCGTAGGTAATTTTAATTTTTAGAAAAGCACAAACAATTTCAATTTGTTATTATAAATACCTAACGTACAATTAATACTACTGTCAACATTTTATATGTTACTTACTGTTAGGCACTTGTATCAGTTAAAGTAATATTGAAAATCTTTAAAGAATTTAAATTAAATTAATTTGATTTATTTTAAGAAAGCCTTTCCAGACATAGGCTTTTTTATATTTATTATTTTAGAACACAATTTGGCTAATGTTATAGGAAACCTCTGTGTATCAGTTTAATTACGGTATCATATTTAAAATGAATTTACCTTGGTCTCGTTCAAATTCAGTGCCGGCATATGTAGTTTCCTGGCGTAAGATTTCGACCAATCTATAGGCAATATATTACCGAAGTTTCCAGTTATCGTCCACCACATCCTGCAAAGACAAAAATAAAGGTTAGCATCACAAAAACCAAACACACGCTTAGCTGGTATAAATGTTATCGATTGTAATTATAGATTTGACATCATGAGTAACCCTGACAGATGTACAGAGGGAATCAGATGGTGCGAACAAGGCCTTATCTACACGTGGGTTAGCGATAACTTCAGAAGCCAGTATCGGCACATTAGAAAGCGTGTTTGGCCGCTGCGTACGAGTTGGATTGCAGGAGATGACGGTAGCTAATGTTTTAGTGAGGTCAAATGTAAATTTTATGGGCATGAGCACTTGTTTATAGTTGTTCATCGCGACGAATGAACGATAGAAATATGTTCAGTGTGTTAACTGCATTGGATGGATGTTTTTAGTATTGTGGGATAACGCAATAGGATATTTAAACAAAAACTGAATATTTAAAAATACTGTGCACCACTCTACTATTTAAAAGTGCCTTTATTTATAAGCCGATTTCAATAATTAAAATGGAAAATTACCAGGCATTTAATTTGTAAAATGACCTGATAAAAGTCCTTACGCGTTTTAAGATTTTAGAGCCAACTTTCTTTTTAATTACACAATTTTTTTTATGATTCTGATGGAGAATCTTTTTCTGAAAATAACAATGTATCACAAGTATTTATACGTTTACATAAGAAATTTTTTTAAAAAGTAACAAAATAATTATTTAGTCATGTGTAAAAATACCACTAGCATTCGAAACAAATGACGAGTACCAAGCGTTATTCAAAATTTATTTGGAAGCTAAAGACAACAAAGGGAACCTAAAAAAATAAGTTAATTAGTGAAATAACGGGAAATTTTCTTTCTGTCTATTGTATTCTATGCATTTAACAAGATTCATTTCGACTAACGTTTACAGTATCCATATCTCATCGCAGGTGCCTTGTCAAGATTTTGTGTCTGTTTATTTAGGTGAGATGAAAGACGTTGACAATGTACTTCAAGCGAAAACCAGGTCCTTTCAACAGATAAATTATATGTGCTGAGAAGACGGATTTAATAAACTTCCCCGCTGCTTCTCTATACAACGCAATAGATAGACAGATTAAATCTGCTAAACAAACACCTATATTTATCCTGACATTTTACTTCCTGGAAATAAATCTCGAAAAGAAGAGTAAAAAATTCGCAATGGCTAAATATGTCAAGTCCATATATCGAAAAATGCTTTTCAAGACGGACATCAGATACTCGTGACAGTTGCTGAAAATCGTGGCTATCTGTTTTGTATTGCGGAAGGTGAAGAAGCAGCTATTGTAGAACATGTGTTCATAGATGGATAGATAAATTCAGCAGCCGCATTCTAAATGTATCTAACTATGAAAGGCCAAATTTAGCACAATGCTATTGTGTCTTGTTTTTGTTGTTATACGAGCCCTTCTTGCTATGTAACATTCTAACATGACTAGCGCTTTTGTAAGTTCAACGCCTGCCGACGAGATTTGTGCAATATTATAAACTTGAACAATGGAAACCCCTTGAATATTTAACAGAACGTTATCTATTCAATTATATCTTATTGTTTCGTCACGGTATGACATCTACTAACAGGAAAGAAACGTCAGATGTTACGGTAAATGTTTTATAATTATCTTTTGGCGTCGTTGAAGGAAAAATTGCAATCTATTAATTTTAACGTTGGTTTTTGGGGAAAGTATTCCCTCATTTCTTTTCCTCTTATCATAAAAAATAATAAGATTTAAATTTGATAAATTGATGCTTCACAACGTGAAATGAATGCCCGTTCGATTATTGATTGAAATTTCAACTGCAGAATGAAGCTGCACTCCTAGTTGGAACATCTGTGAACTTGATATTTGCTGAATGGTTCGCCAGATGCTGTGACTAATATAACCTTGTGTAATAATAACATAAACAAGAATTTTAGTTCGTCATGACTATAAACTATTAATATATGGGTAAAGATATATTGCTATGATCTTTCACAGCATCTGGCGGTGATAACATATTAGATTCGTATGCCACGGATGTTGACGCTAACATTAAACTATTTTCATTATGGTTAATTTAATGCACATAGGACTGCCACCTATACGATTATTATTTGAATTAATATTGGATTTCCATCAATCTCCAAGGTTCAACCGATAAAGACGAATTCTGTCCTGTAGGGAACAATAGTAGTATAATCCAGCCAGGGAGAGGTGATGGGTATAAAAAAATGTTACTAAATCAAACAATACTTTTTTTATATATTGAAAATTAACATAAAAGTATAACACATTACATTACATAACAGAGGGGTTTGGAAGTATTTCACAAATTACACAACGATTCACCGAACGAAGAATAAAACACCAGTGCAATTAATTGAGCCGAAGTTGCTACCATAGAATGCTAAGAACCCAATAGGGAGACCGTTCAGTGCAGTGGATATCATATGCAGCTGAGATGAAAGATTGTTGTTGCGATGATGACGAAAATTTACGATTGTAAAAATTAAACAAATCGAAAAGTCAGAAAAAAAAAGTTTGCGTGCCGTATAAAAATAATGGTGAAATAGAAAGATCAAAAGAAAGAGTGATTGGAAAAGTGTAGTGAGAGAGAATTGAAGGAGTTGGAACGAGTAGAATCAAATTTAAGCATATTTAAGATCTATCAAGAAGATATATGTACGTATGTCATATTTCATTTCAATATTCGATAATTTTCGTAACGTGGCAAGTTCATTTTGGCAATAGGTGTTAGTACCGTGATATTTTTAGAAGGATTTTCACTTTGAATCAGCGGTAAAAAATAGTCTATACATTCATTCATTTTACAGTCACGTTTATTATCAAAAGGCGTCCAAAACGCGTTTCCTTACAGTTATTCAACATATATTTCTATTAACCACATATGCCATTTACAGACGATGAAAAAAAATTACTGTCGGTAGCCGATTTGCGAAATGGAGCACGATGAATAGATGCCATGCATTCGCCAATCTCACAAAAATATTTGTTTAATCTTTAAACCATCAGCTGATAAAATAGCGTTGCCATTACTGAAGTGCGATTTAATTTCCTCATTGATTATAGTCCAAGTCGCTTTAATTTTGCTATTAGATCTTTCTATAAACGTTGCGTTAGACTTCTGTTTCAATTTCGTTATTTCCCTAGGATACTCTGTTTTAATAACACGGTTATATTTGATAGCAGTCCTTTCTTTTCGTAGTTTTTGCGACTATGGCCCACGCGTCCAGTGTACTTTTCAAATTGACTATGTCATCGTTAACAACATTGTGACCCTTTTTCTTTTTATTATTAATTGTGATTTTTATTTTAAGAAAACACGTATTGAAGTATATAATCCGTGAAAGAACGATGGAAGTGACAAAACAACTCATAGACTTGGGCCAGACAGCGCAGTCGGTCAGTCTTAAGTAAATCTTTAATCGTATTAATTAATTCCGTTTATTTCTGCTACATTAATATTTCTAATAATTTTCGCTTTAATTTCAGTGATGTCGAAGCCAGGAATCAGAAACTGCACGATTTGCGCCAGATACAGAATACATTATCTATTAATGTACCGCTTGTTGTGGTTATCTTTGATTAATCGTCGAACATTTGTTTTATATTGCGTGTATCTATTGCGGTAATCATTTTAATAGTTATACCCGTTTGTACTTCAAAGTTTATATTAAAATCACCTATAATAAAGATCTGCTAGCGTATTTCTTCTGCATTTGAGAAAAAAATCAGCCAATTTGTTCCAAATCATGATTATATTGCCCAAGGGTTCTGCAAATCGAGATTGCAATTACTTTGATTTTTCGTTAGGTCCATTGCTGGAATCTCTAATTGCTGTTCAATAGAAAAAGCCGCCATATCATCTGTTTTTGTACTAGTTATATCAGTTTTTAAAAAATTGTAAAAGCTCTACCTAACATGATTACTGATTTAGAGCTTTACATGCTTTATGCCGGACATGCGCAGAGGTACAGTTCATTTCAAAATGTAAATAATATCATTCGCACTGTGAATAAAAAACTTTTATTTTTATTTTTCTAATTACATATGAAACAACAATATGAAAAACAGCAAAAAAGACGAATATGTAGCTATCAGCTTACAAAAAGGCACCCTGTATGTAACCATAACCCCACTGTGCCAGTTAAAATAAAAATTTGAGGGACTATAGTCACAACTTTTATCACTGTACTTTTGATAAGAAAAAACTAATAATCAAGCAGAAATACAACCATTAACAATATTGTATAATATCGATTTTTTTTTCAAAATACCTAGTTACCTATGACCTCTTTTAAAACCACCAATAGCACCTCAAATTGACACATAGTGCAAGATATATGCACACAATTGCATATATCTTCTCCCATTTAATCGTATCCCTAACCTCGCTCCCAAGATCCCTATATTGAACATCGAAAAAAAGAAACAACCTGTACATCTACTATTCCTAAACATTATTCAAATGAATTTTTTTAAATTAATTTGAAAAAATTCTCCAATCTCACACACAGTGATTAATCAAACCTGGTTTAAATTTAAACTTTAATGTCTTTAGCGGGAGTCTTTTAGTTATTTTGGTACACGATTGTATATTTTTAGAATTTGTGTTACGGCGCTATTGTGTATCTTGCAGATGTCGGTTGTGGTATACGCAAACTTAATTTGGCACAGTCCCGTGTATTATTTTCGTCTTGAACTTGATACTGTGTTGGTATTTGATAGAACAAATAGCGTGGTTTGCGGTAGAAGTGATGCAAAGGAAGCTAGAGCCCAATGAATAACCAGGTTTAGTTGTATTTAGTTTCACCAAAAATAATATTTTACATCTAATAATAAGCATTTTTTTTGTTGTCGACTACGAAAAAAATCACATACAAAATAAATGCGTAATGTACTGAAGAAAAAGAAGGCAAAAACTCTGTTTAAGCAGCTTAAGGAACTTAAGCAATAAAATTTATAAAATAAAGTGCCTTTAGACATTTTCCATCATATTATCCATTTTTCTAGGAGATCGAAGTCTTTAACACAGACCGACAAGCAATTTTGTGAACATTGCTCTCGATCCTGTGTTCAAAGTGGCAACTCTCAAGATGAAGTGCTATAACGTCGACAGATTGAGGGATGTAGTTAGGGCAAGTCATCCTCACTGCAGAACGAAATCACGTCCGATTTCTCTCGTATTTCGCACATTCTTTTTCAATTCCTCCAAATCGTCTGAATCTACAGTACTCTGCTAACAACTGTAACGACCTTCTTACCTCAAAATTCATTTTAGCCGGAAAAAAGTAGTTTCTCCCCCAAATAGCTGACCCGCAACTATTCAACCCTACGCATTTTGTGCTTCTCAGACAATTCACCGAAGGACTCGAGCATAATGTTTATTTCTGAAGGAAGGAGAATCTCTATATTAAAAAGTGCTACTGAGCCAATCTTTTTTAAGGAAATATCTTTTCCTATAATCACATTCTACCCACTTTCTTTTTAAAATGAGCATGAAATGATTTGATGTTTAATTTCAAGCAGAAAAATGTTACAGACATTAGCAGGAGATGATACGTTGAACAAAATTTCCTCTTTCAAGATTACAAATCTTTTAGAATCACTGGAATATAGAACATTGTAAAAATATTTGAAAGACTGGTAAGGACCGAGAACATAATGAAACTAATCGAGAAATCAACGGCACACAGCCATCAAACGCAGCATTTGTTTGAACATTTGTTTGACAGTGGGAGCCACTTGTTCAAATATGACTAGCGGGCGCAGTCGTATATAATTATTTCGTATTTCACTCAATAAATACCTAAGATAACACCTATTAATTTGGTTTTCCCAAGCAACTCAGAACTTATTTTTGTATACGGGTTGGCTAAATCGAAAATTCGAAAATAATATACATGGACCGGGTACCAAAGTGCATAGAATTTTTCTATTTTCAGATATTATTAACTTCTAAACTATATAAAAAGAGAATATTAAAATAAAAATAAATATTCCGCCTAATGTTATATCATAATGTAAGTATATAAAATTGGTGATAAAATACACCACTAGAATAGAAATTATGTTATATACTGTTGGGATATTTTAAACTAGGTGGTAAAATATATAAAACTATACGGATGTAAACCATTTTGTCTTGTAAAGAAATGTGAAAAGTTGTTGCTTATAGTAGTAATAGATAGTTTCCCTTCTCTTCGATAACGTCAGAAGAAAGTTCTACGATACCAATAAGCCAAGAAAAAATAAATAGCCAAAGTGAAAACGTGGAATGTTTCATTTGCATGCTTATAAATATATTGTTTTTATTTCTCAATCAATATCTGTACTTAATAGTCAGTAACTGATAGCTGGTTATCCAGTTATTACAGATGACGTCAAATCAAAATTAGATAAGATACATCTTATAATGCATTAAGGATAATTGCTACTTAAATAAAAATATAAATATTTTTTATTTTTAATTTTAAAAACTTAATTATTGTTATTGGCAATATGGAAAATTAAATATACAGTGCGGAACAGCCAAATGGAATAAATTCATTTTCTCAATTATTGTGCACATTTATAAAAGTCAATTTTATATTATGAAATGATATCCTGCAAAGTGTAAATATCATCCCTAAATTCAACACAATAAAAACTTAAAAACGAATAGCGTTTCGTTCTTGATACAAAAACATAAATCTTAATGCAGGAGATGTTCAAAATTCATTTCCCCTAATAAGTAAGGATGTCTTCTAACGTTAATCCGCATCTGGGACCTGACCGACCTAATCGCAAGCGTTAGTCTTCTTCTTAAGCCAGCTAGATCGCGTGGTTTACTTTTGTATAGCATAGTTTTTACATATCCCAATAAGAAGAAGTCTAATGACGTATGATCACATAATCGTACTTGGCCGTTCTATCGATCTTCGGCTCCCCATCCACCGATTTGGAAATATTAAGTTGAGTTGTACTGCCGGACATTGATTTGGTAATATGGTGGTGCTTCATCCTACTGAACTTGTAGATTCTCTCGAGCACGCAAAAAAATTACCAAAGCTACATTATCTTGGAGAAGTGGTAATTAAGTATTTCCATTGAATTTTTCACGAATAAAAAAAGGGCCAATGTCATGGTTTCCAAATATTCCTGCCCGAACATTAACCTTTTCAGGGTATTGCGTATTTAAAGTTCTCATCCAGTGAGACCAGTAGCGGCAATTCTGACGATTAGCATGGTCGTGAAGTATAAAAGTGCACACATAAAAAAAGAATACATTTTCTAGTTGGGTAACATTGTTATCTTACATTTTCATCATTTGTTCTTTAAAATCAAAAGGTATCAATTTATAGGGACGCATTTTATTTTCTTTTAATGTACGAAGACTCGAGAAATGACTAACATATAATGCTGTAGCTGCTTCTCGACCCGGGGTATGTGGGTTCCTCAAAATAACTCCCTTGGCAAGCCACACAGCGTGGGAGACGGTTCTTCCATTCCTCATACCAGTGCTGGAACTCGGATATTAAAATCGCCTTTAGCAGGTCGGTTACAGCCGTTTGAATGTTTACGAGTGTCACAAAATGATGAATTTTCAATCTTGGGAGGAGGTGAATAAGGAGGCTGAGGAGCCACAGAAATATTTTTACTGGCCAAAAAACCGTTTACGGAAATTGCTGAGTTACAAGGCATGATCCAATCGTTCTTGATGTTTGGTCTCACATGCAGGACCCTTTTTCGGAGTCTTTCGAGAACCTCTCTGTAAAAATGTTGATTAACTGTCTGCCCTTGAGGCGCGAACTCTTTGTAAACGATTCCCTGGCTATCAAAGAAGCAAATCAGCACGCTCTTGATCTTTGATTTGCTCATTCTTGCTTTGTTGGGCTTTGGAGAGCCTGAAGTGTGCCATTCCATGCTCTGGCGTTTTGTTTCCGGGTCATAC
>JARFOC010000071.1:271513-302078 GCA_031763485.1 Osmoderma eremita
CAACTTAGTTGCCGAAATACGTATCCAGGAGTTCTTCACTCATCGAGGTGGTAAGGGTATTTTTTATTTTTTACCATAATAACATATTTAACGGAATTTTTCCAACATTCAGGATTTACAAGATCTAATTCCTCAAGCAACAGTATTTTGACCTCAGTCAATCTACATGTTTAATTGTTAGCGTCGACATGATGTTGTACTTGAACCCAAACAAATTCAATAGTTGCAATGGTATGGAGGCAATTGGAATGTTGTTCGACCACTTTTGGTTACCATTTCATCTATAACATAACTCATTGGATTGTCCCTTATATATTTTTCGCTATATTAGAAGATTATTGCGTCCTTTCTCCACGATTTATTAGATATTTTACCTGCCTTTGCTGAGTGGGAAGGAGCATTGTCCATTACAATGATACATACTCTTTCAAGGTTTGGCAATATATTTTCCATCCATTCAGTAAAAATTTCCCTGTTCATATCTTGTGGTAGTCACCAGTTTTTTTGGAGACCAGAAGACCATTATCAACAAACCCAGTTTCACTACCAATATGAAGAATAATCAGACGTTCTCAGAAGGATCGTGTAAACCAGGTGACAGTTCTTGAATAAATGCTTATCGAGCACTAGATATTGTAGTATCTTTCCGCACTTTTGACTTTGTGTGGCCGACATTTACCCATGTCTCGTGTAAATAAATTTTCATTCCCATTGCCCGAAACTTTTTAATGCTATTTAAATAATTGCGCCTGTACAAACAGTATCATCATGTTCAATTAAAATGCTATTTCGGCTATGTCTCTCCCACTGAAAACTCAATTTCCTCAATACTTTCCAGAATGTTGTACGTTTTATTTCAGGTAGAATATCATCTATAGATTATTCATTCTTAAAATGGATAGAGTGCATACGTCTTCTGGTTGCATTTCTCTAGAATTCGTCTAATTGATCAAACGTCGTTTGACATGCTCGCTTTTTGATACGAGAACGTAGAATTTGAGATGTTGCCGTTTCCTTTACAATCGCCCACATTGTTGTTTCTGCCATGCTAATCAACTTGGTCACAAGTCGATTTTATTGAGACTGACTTGGAATTTTCAAGATTGTCAACATACGCATTGTGCCATAAGTTTTTGCCCACTTCGAGTATGCTTCCCCTGATGGTTTTTCGATGAGCCAGCTTTCACTCCTTGATCCATACTAGCACTGTAATTAACTCTATTGTATAATGATAATTAATGATAATTTATAAAGATAAATTATCAGGAGAACAGACCTTATTGATAAAAGATTACCTGCTATCATTGTAACTATGCCTGTATAGCTCTAAGAAGAACTGCTTTTATCTGTATAAACAACGAAATGAAACTGCAAAACGACGCAAATAATACTGACATTTGAGAATTCTAGTATTTCAGTTTATTCAAGTTTAATATGCGAAGGTGTCGACTTTTCACCATTGTGTCAACTATCAACCTATCACAAAGTGGAAAATATTGCCCTATCCTTCCTTTTTTGATAATAGTTTGATTCATTCTTTAAGATCTCCACTTCTCTTATGTTATTGGAGAAGCTTAAGCGTTTCGAACGGTTTAAGAGCATGTTGATGATAATGTATGTCAGATTAATGATGCATTTCAGTTTAGTATTTTTAATAATTGTTTTAGTCAAAGGCATTTATATTAAAACTTTCATATTAAAGCAGTTGTGGTTATTTACAGCTAGTACCAGAGCATTCTATAACAAATTACAAGTAGACTTCATGAAAATACTCCGGAAACAATAGATTTAATCTCTTTGAACCAACTGTTATTAAATATTTCGCATTCAGCAATGCATTTATTAATGATACACATGATAGTAGGTATTGACATCAATCACTGTATTACACTGCTCGATACATAACATATACACAATCAGATCTTGATTTCATTCCGTATTTCTTTTTCTTTCAATTCGCTTGTGCAAGACAAGTTTTACGTTACGGTATTGTATTGTGGTCGCTGATGAAAAAATGCAAAAGTGCAACGTCCTAATACATACTTTGTCGGCAAAAATGCGCCAGGTCTCAGTTATAGCGGAGAAACCAGTTTCGCGTTACAAAAGCTAACAGATTGCGGTCCGGAATTTTTATGACGACATTTTTGTCATTGGAAATGAATACAAATATTACGTCAGGATATTTGTATTAATCGAATGTTGGTATATTGACTTATGCGTGTCAATTTTACAATACCTATTTTTATAGTAAGTATTTTGGTGGATAAATAAAATTAAAAGCGATTATCGTTGCCTTGAAAGTTTTTGGATGCCGTCAGCTTTTATTACCGCAATAAAGGAGTCACGATGCCATCTGATTAATTCAATAATAGGGCCACGATAGCGGGTTTTGTAGTCCCCTTTGGGAGAACTTTTATTACAATTGCGTGCCTTTCTAAGTCTAGTCGATAATTCAATAATACAAAAGACTGCAAGTAAAGGTTTAGTGAACAGTGTAAAAAGAAGCAAGAAAGGTTATTAAAAATGATTGGGGGTGGATATTTGTTTATGCGAAAAAAATGAGTGTGTTGTTTGAGTAAAGCAAATTTTCGGTTTGAATTATTATTACATGTGTGAAATATAAAATACAACAAGGATAAAATATGCGACATAAAGTAATCATTTATAATGTAATGGGCAAACATAGTTTGAGGAATATTGTAACTAAACACAGTAAAACAATAGAAGAGTCCCCTCTAAAATATATTTATTCAAAGAAAGCAAAAAAAACGTAATGAATTTAAATTTGAAATAAATAATGAATAAACCGGAATTATTGTATCGCGCAAGTTAGTCGCGGCTGTGACAGTACGAGTTGGGTCACCTTTGATGTAAAGAAAAAGTTAAAATAAAAGAGATTTTCAAATAAAAGAAATTTAGAACGATACGATTTGAAATACTCAGCTGTTTGGCCGTGTCTTATCGTGATCGGACGTAGACGAACGGTTTGTTCTGTTCTGGACGGACGGAGAGGAAGAGCTCCGGGTCTGGTCGGACGAAGACGAGATGTTGTCTTTTCGCGATCGGACGGAGACAAACATTGTGGGTCCTGGGCGCACGGAAAGAAACTCAGTTGATGTCCCGGTCGGTGAAGAACAAACCGCTGTCGCGTCCTGATCGGATGAAGACTGTTGGATGGCCGGAACCGAACTGAACTTGCTTTGGGAATTTTCTAGCGAAGAAGAGTTGCAAAATCACTTGGAGTACCAAAGGGTTGAACCAATCACAGGGCGACAAATATTCATTTAAAAATATTATACGAAAACACAGCTTTACTGTGAACGGGTGAATTACACATTCATTCGTTCTGAAAATTAGCATTGTAATACGAATTAAAGTGACACCACTATATTTAAGAAGATAGAGGTTAAATATAATTTAGAATTAGAATAATTAAATGCATATCTTCTGTATGGCTGTATATCGAACTAAGAGGGCTTTCGTCTCTCTACCTGCTCAAGGGTTGTAAGGTAAAGTGATGACGTATTCGTACTGTCGATATTTCTTAAAACAAATGTAAATCGGTTTATTAATTATTTAATTGAAAAATGTATGAAGGTATCGCATATGTTGGCTAAAATCTAAAGTAGTAAAGGTTGCAAGGACTGTGGGGCAGCACAATAAACACACTGTTCGGATTACTCCTCCCGCACAAAGTCTTCCCGAAACACGTGTCGTCCCGAATTAATTAATAGTTTGTGCGGGGGAGTAATCCGAACAGTGTGTTTAAAATCTAAAGGAAAGCAATTCTTAAGCTTATCGTAAATAAATAGTTACGGAAGAACATAAAATAATATTTTAGAAAAAAAGAATTGTTTTCGGTTACACAATGAGTGTAACAAAATATTTAAGTGGACATCAGATTCAAACGCCAATGAAAATTACTTTGCTTTAGTTACTTTCCAGTTCAAGGAAGTTATTCTAATTTTAAACAATACTATCCCAGATATTTTTACTTTTATTATATTTCTTGCGTCTTTTTCATAGCAACCTAGTTGAAAGGAAGTTTTTGATAATTGCCCAAATAAATGTACTTACTAACAACAGCTATACACAAAGGAATATCCACATTCTTTTGCTCACCGTTAGTATTACCCATCGACATTTTTTGTCAGCAGAGAAACTACCGCTTACATAAGTTTTAAATATTATTGTTGGCTTAATATTATCATTTTCTTCACGAAAAGATTTTGTAATTTTCCCCGTTTGAAATCTTTTATTAGACCATGAAACAACCACCACCTAAAATATAACACAGAAAATATTTCGGTCGACATTGTTAATTTTATATTTTAACCAATACTTTTCTGTTACAATAAATTTTTTTGGTTAGTTACAAGTTCTTAATTATTTAACTTGAAATGCTACCGCGAACCTTAAAATTTAAGTAAAATTAAAAATTTACTTAAGGGAGTATAATACTTGATCTGATGACATACCTTTGGTCAAGGCCAAAGCAATAAAAAAGTTACTACACCTTAACAGACGAAATGTGTATAATCATGTGGGGTAAAAAGATTTCCGTATACGCTTTCTCTTTTCGTCAGTTTAACAACTAAGTGATATTCTGTTTTTCATCTACTGCTTTCTCCTTCCACGTAATTTATGTATTAAATTTATTCAATACAACTTACTTGAACATAATTCACTATTATGAAATACTTGAATTGTTCTATGGGTAATAATTATTTATGGATTTATGACAGCAATGTCTTGGCCAGAATTTTCTAGATTTCTTTGTCTTTTGCAATTTGGTATTAAGAAACCGCTCTAGTTGCCAATGTATGTAGTATATCTACACTCCACCATACTCTCGCGAAAACTCTGGCTTCCTATCGGCCCGATTTGGCAACGTTCTAGCAATAATACACTGAAGCTGGACACTAAAAAATTTCTGTATCTGTACGTATACTCTATTCGAAAGAATAGGCACTTTATAAGATTTGGAATGTTTACTCGTTTTATTAAAGTTTGCAAAAAATATAGTTTTTGCAAGTGATATTAAAGATCACATGAGAGATCAGACCTAGGCAATATAACCATTTTTTAGAATTATTATTATTCAAATACTCATTACGACAAATATACATACAATGTGTCCGCCTGGTAAGGAAAGTGAATCGGGAATGCCCTCTCCTTCACCAGAGTTGAGATCTGGCGCTAGGAAGTTAGTAGCCATTCTACCTTTGATGTATGTAGATCGCTGCTTGTGGCTGATATATCGAATACTATCGCGAAGTGTATTAAACAGGAAAAAATGAAATATCAAACTTGTATCATTCGGGGAATAGTTTCCATATTAGTGACTATTTGCGGTTAAATATCACAACATACATATTCCGACTAATCTTTAACTATTTTTAATTTAAGGAAAAAGTTCAACGAAATTTAATAAGAAATCTTATCCCTCACGTAGTTTCTTTTGAAGTATCTACATTTGTGTATGCCTCTGTAGAAGATAATTCTACGTTATCGGTGCTCGATAGGTATGGCTGCCGATTTGAGTATATCACATATATGTATCTATTAGCACTATTCTCAACAAGAACGGTTACAAAAGTTTTAAAATATCAAAACATCAAGAATTATTGCCTGATGACACATTTAGAAGAATGCAGTTTTGCGAATATGTAACGGATGAAATTGAACTTATTATTTACCGACGAATCATTTTTCCTTAACTTGCGGTCACAATACTTCGGTTGTACGATATAGTGGTCAAAACTAGTCACGACTCACAGGGCGACAAGGATAGCTTACTTTGCCAGCTTCGTTATTCAGAAAAGGGCGATAAGAACTCTCTCTGCGACGTGAAATTTAACGAATTTGCAGAAATCATTCCAGAAGGGAAGGTATACTAACATTAGCGTCGATATGCATACTGCAAATTGTTGCCTTCGTCCACTGCAGCAGACAGAAATTCGCACACAACGGGCAATACCACGACTACAACACTAGTAACCGAGACAACTCCTCACAGGTTGGCAAGTACCGACAGTTCAATCGACTGCTGGGGTACGAAACTGTACAATCGGATGCATGTGGAAGTTTAATCCTTGCTAACCACAAAATTCAGGAGAAAAATAAAAGCGATGCTGGCGGAGATGGAATGGTATTCCATTGATGGTACTCCGTTGGCTTCTCCAGAGATTGGATGCTGACTACAATTACAATTCTATTTTGTCTTCTCTTTTAATGTGTTGTGGCACTTGTGAATCTGCATATTTGTTGAACTGCTCAACATATATCACATGTTTGTGTATTTCTTATTTTTTAATTGTAATTCAATATTATATAACATTTTTATTACTAATATTCTTAGTAAGTAAGTACACCTTTCTGTTGTCAGTATTCACAAAAGCTAAATGCATGGGCTGGATGATTGGGTAGTAATATAGTAGGACCTTTCCAGCTAGCAGATTGACGTGAAAAAAACGTTTGGTGGTAATATGCTCATATCGACGGCTTCTTAAAAGTACTTACAACTATTGCAAAATAACGTTCTCCCAACCATCCAGGAATTCCCTAACATTGATCTCCAAAGAGCATACTTGCAACAGGATGGTTGCTCAGTCCATAACACTTTGCATTTTGCATTTTTACCAAATTGTCGAAAACGGTTTATTGACAATTTAGAAATTAGTTGGTTCATTATTAAGATATTCATAAAATCGTGCACTCTTAATAAAGAATTTAAAGCGACATAACCTAAAATTATTATTTGTCAGTTTGTGATAAACATTACTATCAGTGACACTACTAATTAAACAGTGTGATAAACTTTGTGGCAAAACACAAAGCCTACTTCAACTATAAATTCAATTGAGCGCACAATATTATACAAGCTGTTCCAGAATTGCACGGCACTCTTTTAGGGATATGTTCTTTAGCACAAAATAAACAACATGCAAAATGCAAAATTCACTACGACGCATCCATTCTTATGTTATGACAGTCTATAGCAAGTCTTATAGCATCAGGACGATCCTTGATAGTTGTTGCAGCTTCTACGATCCGATTCCTTAGATCTTCTTCTGAGCCAATAAACGTAGAATAAACCAGAGATTTCATCCAGTCCCACAGAAAATAATCCAACGGTGTTTAATCTAGAGATAATTTAACAGGAGACATGTTTATTTTTTTAATATTATTTATGTAGTCCTAGAGAACGCATCCTTAAAATAGTGCAATTCTTAAATACCTATTTTTGTTGAAGTTGAGTTCTATCTTTCTTCTTTCAATGAGAACTTTTATGCTTCTTATAATGATATAAACAATTTTAAAACAGAAGAAGTTACTGCTTCGTTGCCAGTAATAAAATTTATTAGCTAATCACACTATTTAAAGTCGAAATAGTCTCGCAACATCTTCGAAGCCAAGCTTAATCATAGCAAACCCATCAATCTCCCAAGACGCTCCATAAATCAAAGCATGTACGCCTTGAATCGTCCGTAAGCGGTTGTAAAATGGATTTTTAAAGTCTCCGACACGACCACGCCAGGTTACGTAAAAAGATACGCGCAGTACATCGTATCCCAACAGAAAGAATAATAGGTTTCGGATCGCTTCGGACCGGTTTACCTTGGCGCGGGCGTCTCATTCGCTCCTTTTTGGGTCTCTATCGGTCGCGAGACGCAGTGCACGGACGGATATACGCATACGAAAAATAAACAGAATAACCAAAGAAGGAATAAGGCGAAATAATAAATTTTATTGGAGAATAGGTCGGCGTGTCATTTCTGACAGATTGGAGTCGTTCTTTTCTTCCCGACGAGGTTAACGCGGTCATGCAGATGACAAGGCTGACCGGCCAAGCTATACTCCGAGATATTTTGCCGAGAAATCTCGGAATAGAAACGTTAAACAGATCTCCGGTGTGTTTATGCATGTGTCGCGATGACGTAAAGGAGGGAGTGCGTTTATTTACATAAAAGGAGATATTGACTCTTGTAAAAGAGAAGGAGTAGAAGGGGAATGATACTGTATGCATGTAACAATTATAAAATTGTTGTCGAAAAAGTTGACCAGTTTCTAGGAATTCCTTTATTGATTAAGCATTCGTTGGAATATGGAATAAAAATCGAGAGAAAGAGCAGATATGAGAGAATACCAAATGGAAGAAAGGGACTCACTGAAGCAAGAGGGAATAGTGGAGTTTATGGAAAGCAAACAGCTACGATAGTTCGGCCATTTAATAAGAAAGGAGAAAGACATTATTAAGAAAGATAGCGGAATCAGGAAGAGTGCAGGGAATAAAAAGAGACAACCCAGAAAAAGGTAGATGCAAAAGATTGACGAAACGGGTACGAGTAGAGGCAAATCAATGATAGAGATGAAAAGGCTCGCGAGGAATCGTGAAGTATGGAAAAGTTGAACCTCCAATCCGACACCCTAAGAAGGTAAGATGATAGAGAAGAAAAAGAAGAAGAATTTTCAACGATTGTTTATTTAGTTTATTGATTTAAGAACCATTATTGTATTTGATATTAAAGTGGTCTCTAAAGATACTATTCCCATGGAGCCCTTCTTATAGCAAAATTCGTGATGAGGCTCATAATTGCACCTAATCCATTTTATAGGAAGATGGGCATCTGTTCTTGTAACCGGAATTTGTGGTATCCTTTTTGAAACATTGCTTTCAGCACTTCATTTGTGGATAACTCAATAAATATTAGTAAGGAGTCATCAGACTTTGGGGGTATATTTGCAAAAGAGTTCAACACCCGATGGAGCATAGCCAAGTGAGGAATCTTCAAATCTTGGCTGAATTCAGAATAAAGAGCCGTTAAGTCTTGAAAGTAAGCAAGCAAACCTTCATCTGGTTTTTGCAATTTTCAAAGTATTTGAGGCTTTTGATTTTTTAAACTGCTCTAACGACAAAATCTAGTCATCCAGGCAAGCATTCACTAAGATTTTTGGCTACTAAGTGTTGTCGAAGTATGTACAATGTACAGGTAATACCGTGCATTCAATTGAATTTAGAATTAGGTAGTGTAGGCTTTGTCTTTTGCCCCAGAGTTTCTAACATTGCTTAATAGTAATGCTACCGTATCACAAAATGACAAATACTAATTTTAGGTTATGTTGCTTTAAAGTGCTTTGTTAAAAGTGCATTATTTTAATGAATGTCGTAATATTACGACATCTTATTTTAATGAAGACGAATGGTTTTTAAAATAACTCAGTAAGAACAATTTTGCGTTCCAAATGAAACATTTTAGACTCTTACAAATATGACAGTTATTATAATTTGATGTAACACTTCTTTGACAGTTTGACTTAGTATATGTTACCAACTAAGTTGTGATTCATGGCTTAGTCTAATTACGAATTCAATTGATCACTCAGTACATTTGGTGTAGCTTGTCTTAAGAAATCCAGAAAGCCCTGGGGATGTTCTACCATTGCCGGAGCACCTTAGTAGCAACGGAGAGGATATTTGCAAATCTCAAATAAGCTAAAAAGCTTCGTTTTTTGCCAATGTTGACCCGTCAAGTTGTATAGTTGTATAGAAAATTCAGATGTGTTCAAGTACTGAATTTTCTACGTACTGAGCCATTCATCAATCCATCTTTATATTTTTATCACTCGCAATCAGTGGAATTCTTCTTATAATATGGAAAGCTGGTTTATGCAGCACGGTGCGTATTACTTCACTCACAACTGGTAGAATGGGCTTCACCAATGGTGTGCGACTTTTCGGACTTTGCAATTGGCAAAGAAACATTATATGATGCACGCAGTCCAATATCATCTCCTGTTTTCAAACGTTTTCCTGTGTGTGTTTAAAAAGAAACTAAATATATAAGTTGTTTGTTGCTATGGACTTTTGTTAAATGTTTCTTAGGTACAGAAGGTTTTATTGATTCGTTTGATAAAGTTTTATTACATAGAAGACACATAGGTAAAGTATTATTTCCTCTTGGTTAGGAGAAATATACAGCGAAATTTTAAATATTTGACAGGATTGTTTGCATTTTTTCTTCGGCTCACTCATACTGTTTATCTGTAAAAGGAGACTCAAAATTAAGATATAAAAAATTTAACAAGTTATTTCTTTGCAAAAGAAACATGCTTTACTTGAAAATGAAATGCCACAACTTGCATCAATTAATTATTTAACGTATTGAGTAAATGCTAAATATTGCATAGGTACTGATTTTTTACTAATTTAATTATTTATTTTCAAGAAAAATTATGAATTTTGTCTGTTAAAATTCTATCCCATTTGACTCGTGCACTAGAGTTCCTATATAGTTCTTTTGTTATTTGTTTGTATTTCCGGAATATTCCGGGGTACTTCTTGTGTGTACTGCTAAACCTTTGCATGCCAGAGATTAACAGTTTAGTAAAAGTAAAAATATCCTTACCACCTCGATGACTGAAGAACTCCGCATACACTCACTGTTATTCAAGTGGTGGAATAACACTGAGCGTTGTTCTGTGTGGTGTATATCTACCAGAGTGCTGCGTCCAACATTATTTTCCTTCAGAAATTCTGCTGAGGATGGCAACTTAGTTGCCGAAATACGTCTCCAGAGTTCTTCAGGTTCTTCAAGGTGGTTAGGGTATTTTTACTTTTACTGTTTTGAACCACCGGATCTTATTCTTTATTCGTTTAGTTCTAGCAAATATCGAAACTAAATGCAGTGTTTGCTCTTGATTCGGTTTGGTGCAAATGTTTTGAACCATACCTATTGTCTGTATATTCATGTTTATTATCGATTGCTTTCATCATTTCTTTTCTTTAATTACATAATATTTTTATGGCTTTACGGAAGCTTGTGCCTTAACATTGGTGGCGATTACGTTGAAAAGTAGCTAACAGTTCACGCTTTTACTTAGTGTATGTTTGATTTCTATAAATAAAGTAGTCTGTCTGTAATTCAAAAATGTACCTTAGTAACCGGACACCCCTCGTATTTTTCCAATTTAAATGTAATATCCATATTTCCGTATACTTCCCTACTCAGTGTACATGCAGAATTTCTACGTCTTTGTTTGCTATACACTCCGGCGCCATTAACATCAGTCAATGTCCCCTTGGGGCGATGAAACTCAATTGACATTTCCACTGCAGCATCGCGCCGAGTGGCAAACAAAGTTGACGACATTTTTCCGAAGACACAATAAACGTATTCGGGCAATTGCTGACCGGCGTCACCGGACTGTCGTAATAAAAATTCTACCGTTCTAGACGGCGACAACCAGGGAGTAACGATTTTTGTGATCGACGGAAGCCCGACACTACATCCACAGTACGCAAAATAGTATGAGGAAGTATGAGTCACCCGAGAATAGAGGAAATCGATTATTCTGGCGAATCTCCTGCGCACAATTCGCCATCCCGTCTCGTCCGTACGTAACTATGCGCGTAGCTTTCGGATATCGCTTCCGATGATTCTAGGAATTTTGGCAACGATTCAAATCGGATGTCTGACGGATTTTCTGGTATACATTAATGTTTGCGTACGTTCGGTGTATGTAAGTTGGTGTTTCGTGCGACCGGAGGTTAACGAAGTGGACCCCGCTCACGCGAACCTGGATCGTTGCAGTATTTTTAGGAATTGTGCCGCAAATGTTGCCAAATCGATATTACCGGTCCTGAAGTAATTTGATATATTCGTGCATCAATCGATGTAGTCTGGAGAGAAAGATAAAATCGTTTTCCGCAGTTTTGATTGACATTTCCGTTACAAATCTAATTACTACGCATAAACAGCAGAGGTTTTTTCTAAAGTGTTGGTCGTGTAGACCACAAATCTGTTTTCCAGCCTAGTCATTTTCTATTAAATATGCAGCGGTCCCGTTTAGTCTCTCTTTACTATTTTATTTGGAGAATAAAACAGGCTTGTTTTTTTTTATTATTCAAACAAAAGGCGTATAATATGCAGCTGTTTTCCACCATTTTTTACCCACCTAAAACTAAAAGACTTCTACTTTAGAGAATGATATATATAATTACCATAATGAATTCTTCAGATTAAGATCATTAGTTAAGGCTGAAATACGACTAGCTTTTCAAGCTTACCAAAATAAAGTACAAATCAGCATTACAGTTGATCCCAAACTCTTTGGGCGGTACATTTCTTGTAAGCCAGGAGTTTCTCGTATTCCTGGAAGTGTTATGTAGAATAACGCACCTCTTAACAACCCTGCTGATAATGTACACGGCTTTGCTCATATGTTTTCGAATGTATTGCAAGATAATGTATAGACATTATCTTGGTTATATAAATACGTATACATATATGATTATATTATATAATGATTCTACCTGCACAACCTCCAATAATTAATCTTATCCTCTAGACGTAGAATTACTCACTTGTGACGAAGTTCTACTCACTATGACAAAATTAAAAGTCAACTGTACCATCGAACATGATAATTTGCGAGGATTTCTGATTCGGGACTGTGCTCCTGTACTTTGTAAACCACTAACTCATACCTTGCTCTGCGAAATAATACTTTTCCTGCCCTGTGGAAGGTTGGGATGATTACACCTGTTTTCAAAAAAGACGATTGTTCTCGTTTAGAGAATTATAGGCCTATCACTATCCTTTCTAGTTGCGGCAAAGTTTTTGAAATGCTGTTGTTTATAAAAATATACGCCTGTGTCAAACCTTTCTTGTCTCGGTATCAACATGGTTTCATTACAAAGAGGTCCACTTTAACAAATCTAGTGTAAATTACTCAATTCATAAGTGAGAATCTCGACAAACGTCAGCAGATAGATATAATCTACACTGACTTTACAAAAGCCTTTGACACCATTAATCATTCCCTGCTTATTCATAAATTATCATCCTTTTGGGTTTAATTCTAGATTCACAACCTTTATTGAATCATATCTTAGTGGTAGGTCATCCTATGTTCACTATTGCGTTTTTTCTTGGTTTCCATCGGATCTACAAGTATCTAATTTGGGCCCACTTCTTTTTAACATTTATATTAATGATTTGCTCCATCTATTACATTGCACGTTTTAGCGTATG
Organism: Osmoderma eremita; assembly: GCA_031763485.1. Classification (NCBI taxonomy): domain Eukaryota; kingdom Metazoa; phylum Arthropoda; class Insecta; order Coleoptera; family Scarabaeidae; genus Osmoderma; species Osmoderma eremita. Next base: position 284,551 of record JARFOC010000071.1, read on the forward strand.
CTGATGATCTCAAAATTTACCGCAATATTACGTCTATAGATGATTGCCAGGGGTTGCAGAGAGACATTAACACTATTAGTGAGTCCACTATGAGCGCGTTGAAAAAAGGTTTTTGAAATATATTTCCTTTAAGATCGATGGAGTTTATCCAATTCGTGGTACTGATTACTTTTTTTTGTTTGAGAGACGTAACATTCTTTCACTGTAGCTACGAAGAGATGCAGCTAGTGCTAAAGTTCTTACCAATTTAATTTGTCACAACATTGACTCACCCTATCTTCTTAATTTAATCGAATTTAGTGTACCCTGCCAAAGTTCAAGATCATCCGCCATTTTTCCAATACCTAAGGCTAGCCCCAATATCCTATGCAAGGCTCCGCTGTCGCATATGTGTGAAAATGTTAATGTACTACTTTCTGATCCTTTTATTCTAAACGTTGAACTTTCTTTTTTTTCTTTCAGTTATGTAATAGTTTTTTGTTGAAATTAGTTAAATAATGTTTGTTAATTTTCTAAGTATTTTTGTTAATGATAGTGCCATTGTAGTAAAGTAGTTTTTCCTAACATTTTATATTTTAGCTAGTTTAAGTGTGTAGTACACTATTTTCTGTACACTGTTAATATACTTATATTTCTTAGTGTCCCCTATATGGAGTTGTCTGTTGGACAATACAGATTATTATTATTTTAATATCTTTTTAAAAAATCACAAATATTTCTTTTATCGTTCCTAATTTATTCTATCCTGCTCCTAGATCCCGCGTTAATGAGTGGTAGAAGACATATCAGTAGAACAAAATTTTTCTACATCAAAATCAGTTTGTCTCATAACTCATCAACACTTTTTTGTTGGAGCAGTCTGACTTAAGTAGCCGGAGACACGTCAATTTCCTGGCCTTTTCTATTCACTTACCGTCATACCACCCATTCTCAAATAATTGTACCACTTGGCGATATAAATTCTCTGAGTTCATTTTGGGTTTCCCAAAGATTTTCTGTCTCCTGGGATCTAAGGCCTCGTCGGGATCACACAAGTTGTGATATGCAGTTTTTATTGGGCCTTTACGCAGTCGCATCTTCAGCTTAGATCCAATCAACTCCAATTTTCTGTAGGTGTCCACGATTCTTAAGAGACCCATACTACCTATACTATACGAAGATGATTCCTACTAAGATTTAATACTTCAATCTTTTTTATTGATGGTTTATCATATAGGTAATCATATTATTTTTGCGATTTTCTAAATGTGTGGATGGTATGATGAACGGAGTATTGCATTATATATGAATGTATCGACAGTAAAACACTTTACAGAAAGCTCTTGTAGAATTTCCCCATGATTAAATCGAAGCCAGGGACCTTTTTTGTATTAATTTCTTTTAGTATTGTATCTTTAACCTCGTTTATTTTGATTATCTGAAGAGGCATCTTCATTTGAAATGTAGAATCTAGAAATTGCTGTATGTCATTCTCCTCCTCTACTGCTGCTTCAGAGTCGAAAGGCTCAAATACTTATCGCAAACATTTGGGAAAGAACTTCTACCATATCTGTGTCACTTTTTGCCCACGGGTTTTTGTCATTTTTAATTGGTGGATCAATTATTGGAGGATTCTTTGTGAGGTACTATAAAAAAGATCTTGTTTTCAGAAAAACATACTAATAGTGATCATTGAAGGCAAATGCGAAGCTTGTGTGGAGCATGATAATTATTATGCATCATATTTTGTATGCACTCAACTAAATACGGAAGAAGTCTTTTATTCGATTCACAATGAATGATTACTATGCATTAATAATTTACAATTCCTGTAGTAAATAAATTGAGATTTCTTTTTGAAGATGTTAGAATATTAATTAAGTAACAAATTTATGGAAGAAATATCGCGCAAGGTCAGAATCATGCAGTTTTTGAAATCGGTAAACATTCGTTACATCCTCATATGAGTATTTCATCACAAACTGACGTCTGGCACTTCTTTACTTGTTACAGAACAAATTTCTTTGCTACACTAGTTGCAGAGAGAAATTTTGCAACATATAACGCGTGTGTAATCATAGTTTTACGCTTTTAACACGATTGTTTACTTGTTTTGCATATTTTACACAAGGAACGAATGGATTCTTTGCAGCTTGACAACAACGGCTGGTTTATACAAGCCGTTTCTGCATTCTATCTGCTTCAAGCATGCTTTCAAAGTCTATTACGTACACGTGTTTTCACCGACGTAAACGTCAAGCTTCACAAGGAACGAATTCAATGTATTTCCTTAACGCCAGACTGCCTCAATAATATCACCGTCGAAACAAGACGCAGCGTCTACTGACTGCCTTTTGCACTCTCCTCGGCGGTCGTCGGGTTAGCGTGTCTAACGTTTGATTTTTCATACATTCACTTTGAACCTATAGCGCCCACATTTCACCTTTCTTTTAGATTCGCGAATCTCGGCAAGGGACGCGGCTCGTCCAGACTTCCTGCTTTCTGGATTTATTCGTTCATTAATCTGTCGAGCCAGTCAGGCGTCTCTCGCTCGGTCTTTCCACCTACCGCGTAGGTTTTACGAGCCTCGGCGGGGCCATTTGATCGTCGAACGTCGCGGGAAAAGAGCAAGCAAGTGGGGTGAAAGACAAAAGATATGTTAATAGTGTGTACCTGCATATTTATGCGGATACATACGAGGTGGAGTATTTTTAAATCAGCTTCAGTGTTGTTAGAAGTATTATTATGTCGAAGAGAAATTGTTCTTTTCGAATTTCACTTTTATATGTCTAAAGTTGTTTAACGCAGCGTTCAATAGTTTTTGCAATCAGTATTTTATGCCTATTAAATATCCAAGTACGTGAACTATCCTTTCCCTATCGAATTGGGGAATTTTATTTTGTACAATTTGCCTATCCTGTGCGGTATTACCAAGGATTCATTTGTAACCAACCTAACCTATAATACAAATCAATGTTTTCAGTAGATGTAAACAAAACTTTGGCAATATGGTTATGACGTCAGCTTTCGTTTAGAAATTTCTACGAATCTAATCTATTCATTTCGTTTCTTAAAAATGGAGTTTTACTACTTTACTGAAAATTATTCTTTAATGTTCTAAGAGTTTTTTTTGGGAATTTTTGTAATATTTTCATTTCTTTCTCCCCCACGTTTTGAAGCTGCGAGATTAGACTTTCTTTAAGTTGGTATTTCGAAGAATTAGAATAGGTATTCACTATAAATCATAGAATCAATGCTTAAGAAATTAGGTAAATTATAAAGTATTTTTTTAATACTTATGCATGTTCAAGGTTACAGCTTTTGTGCAGTTTAGATAATAAAGCAATTGAAATATATATTTTTTCAGTATTCCATATTTCAGTTCAATCGCCATTGTAATATGTATGATTTCTTAAGTTTAGAATAAATTAGAAAGAAAATAGTGATCTATTTAATGATTGAGAGGTTAGACTTGGTTGGCATTTCTCATCAAATGGTATAGTGGGATCTTTAAAAGCCTATTGATACTAGTATTTGGCAAAAGTACCCAAGGAACAAATAGTAGGAAGTTGGAAAATCGTTCTGTTTAAATGCGTTATCACTTTCATTGTGGATGAGTAGAATTGTTTGGAACTAGTACGTTCTCTATGAAGAAGTAAATGTATATTAAGCTGCGGTGTATACTGTTTTCCTCTATATTTATTTATTTTTCGTCTGGCGTTATCGACATAATTCCGGACTGGTTAGATCTTTCTGATGTCTAGTTCCTGAAATCTTCAAACCACATCTGCCTTCGCTTTATGTAGCTCTTGATTGACCTTCTCCGCAGTCGCAGTCAGAGTTTCCAGCAACTGTAATTCCAATACTGAGTGCTTATGGTTAGGTCTTATTCGATTCAGTATTGTTCATTCCCTTCTGCGAAGATTAAATCCTGGAGGACGCCCTGGCGGGACTAATATTAGGCGCCAATTGTCTGGGTTTGTCGCTGCCCATTTCTCCCTCCATGCATCAAACATGTTGAAGTGTCCATTGATGAGTTGCCCACCAAGGTTCCAGGAGGATTTCAATCTGACAGCACCATGTGAACAGCCCTGGTGAATAGGAAGTTGCTTATTGCCACAGCAATTTTGCCATTCTTTTTTGAGCGCTGAATTGCGTTGGAAAGCGGGAAATGGAATATTGGCTAGTGGTTTCCTCTAACAGCATGAAATCCATCATCTTATAGCATAGATATTTCAAGAGTTACCTCTGAATTCTACAGTAATTTGCAGATCACAGTAATGTGAATATCATACAATGCTACCATATTATTGGATTATAATTTGTTAGTCTTTACAGACAGAGATCTATTGCACAGATACGATGACATCAACTGCAGAAAGCGCATCAAATTTTGATGAAATTATTTAAAGTATTGATTGATCTCTGCACGGAAACAACCCATTTGGTTGAGACGACAAAATGTATGTTTAAATACGGGAAAACAAATACATATGTTGTTTGAAATAAATGTTTAGTTGAAATAACAAAGCATATGGTTATTATAGCATTTGCTTTGTTGTTCCAACTATATATTTATTTGAGACAACATGATATTTTGCTTGCCCGTATTTACACGTAGATTTTGTTATCTCAACCAAATGGTTTTTTTTCTGTGTAGAAACAAATCTTCCACGAGGTCAGTTTAAATAACAACGGTCTGTGTCTTAGCATTTGCTGACTTACTTAGTGGGTTAGAGAACCTATTAAGTAAGTCAGTAAGTCATACGGAGCAACATATGCATACACATGTACATATGTACACATACATAAAAGAATTCAAACAGATATAAAGCTTTTAAAATCATTGAATATCTATAATCTTATTGAGCTTAGTAATTGACTGCTCTACTTTGGCTCGACTCAAAACGACACTCTTAAATCTAATGATTGAAGCCCATTATGGTTAGTTTACAACGATTCTTGGCGAATTCCCAGACGATATTTTTTGAGGGACCTCTGTACATATATTACATACGCATAGACGTATGTAAACAACAATTTCATTGCCACAGCATCATTTATCTCGTACTGAACCGATTAAATGGATCACATCCTGCCGAGGCAACAGTGGCGGTTTCGTTACACTTATGTTCCCCTTTTATCTCTAGCTATCGTAATCGTAAGAGGATATGCAAGTACACGTCCGATAACAACCTCTTCCCTGCGCTTACTGTCGCCGTAGTTGTTTTTTTGGAACGTGCTAATGCGATACCTAAACGACACGAATGCGCATACATGCATATGAAATCGGTGGAAAATCAAGCTTCGAATTGCGAACACGTAAACAGACAATTTAACTTACTTATGCTATTTGTTTTTGTCCTACCCAAGCAGGAAATGTTTATAAGCAAGCTATGTTTTTCATAGAAACGACGTCTTATGTGGTAATGGCATAAATTGCGTATGTAAGTATACACTCTAATCGTATTTGCTGATGCGTTGAGTAAGATTTTTATATCGCCTTTTGAAGTAGTGTTGGGATAACTCGGGCGAAAAATAATCGGCTAGGTGTTTGCCCCGTCAGTTGCTATCTCTATCGGCAGATTTTTCAGCCAAATTTCGCTAGATTTCGCTGTTTCCTTTATTTAGTTTAAAATAAGCAATATATGTATTAGAATGGTTTATATAATAATTTATGTCTGTGTTTTGTTTTCATTAAATTAACCGTGGAGGAATGTTTTCCACATTGCTGTTGAATGTGGTAAACATAATAAATTTTGGACAAAATTAAAGTTTTCTTGATCCGTTAATCTTTCTCATCGGAAAATCACGGTTTCCACTACAGAGTGCTGTTGTGCTGGGTGCACGCAGATGTTAGTATGTCGGTTTTTTTATACTTTGTGGCACCAATGTTCGGTTTCTTAACAACCAGGACGTTTAGAACGTGTAATTTCCATAGTAAACTTGATGTTCGAATGTGTGCTGTTAGGGTGTTCGAGAAATTCGTTCAGTTCATTGTGTCCACGTGGCGATATAACAAATGTATCATCCACATCGCGTAGCCATAGCTCTGGTTTGTATGCGGCGTTCGCAAATGCTTTTGTTTCAAAGTCCTATAGGCCCTTGCCCACCCAAAGCGTCGCCACTAGTCGCAGCTGCTCAAACCTGTCACCTGTCTAATCAAGTTAATTAATTTCTATAAATTTTGACCTAAATCCGGGTTTTCCGAAATCTATTTGAAAATACAAAATAGGATACGGTGGCTTAACATAGTAAAAATAAAAAATACCTTTACCACTTCGATGAGTGAAGAACTCCTGGATACGTATTTCGGCAACTAAGTTGCCATCCTCAGCAGAATCTACGAAGGAAGATATTGTTAGACGTCACACTCTGGGAGATTTGCACCACACAGAACACCACTTGAATAACAATACTCAAGTGGTGTTCTGTGTGATGCAAATCTCCCAGAGTGCGACGTCCAACATTATCTTCCTTCGTAGATTCTGCTGGGTATTTTTTATTTTTACTGAAATCTATTTTGTTTGATTTGTAAACGATTTTAAATAATAGTGGCCACACTTTAAAACTCAACACATTTAATTGTAAAGAATTATTAACAGGGATACATATGTCAATTCACTTGTCGACCGGTGCTAAACCGAATGCCCTCTGCGTGTCCCTTGAACGTGCCTCAGTTATCCGCTCTTCATTTGTTTATTTCCCGCCCGGCTTAGGAAGCAGGACCAACCGCCGAACGTGGCATCACCGTTCACGATATTCTTTACAGATTACTCATTTGTTAATGTTTTAATGTGTTTAATCTTTCCGAAACAATTTCACCCACTTCCTCAATCGATTGAGAAGACTATAAGCGACGGCCCCCGTTTAGCATTAGTATCATCAAGCGGTGCTGACATTTTCGGTGGGCAGTGACTAAGATTTTATTACTTCGTGCGACTTTGTATGACTTCCGTGCTGTTAAGTTGTCGCGCGACGCTGCAGGAACCAGTACCATCTTATCTACTGCCCACCTAAAACGTCAGCACAGCCGCTCCTGGTGATAAACGTACAAACGGAAGACAGATAAAAACATCTACAAGAATATAGGATGTCGATATACTGACAGGTTTAGCATATACCCAATGGAATTAAGGTTAAAGGGCTTAACTCGTTTTTTATTCCTTAATAAATAAAGTGGCCAATTGAAGATCTTTCCCTTACCATGATGAAATAAGTAAAATATGAAGAAACAATCAAAAGTTAGAAGTATTTTTCAGAAGAATTAGAGGCGATTTGTTGGTTGATTAACACTAATCTTTGGCGAGAAAGATGCTTTTCAACAGTGCAATATCTAAATTCCTGTTTCTGATCATGTGAAGGTAACAGATAAATATTTACAGTTATGTTTCCCGACTTCTTTCACTCTTGGGACTAGATAAAATTCTGCTTCCAACTACAATAAGAACTGTCATGATTAAATTTATCTCTGTGCACATAAAAACAAAAAAATCCACATATATATAGGTAAAGTTGGCATTGCGAGCCTTCCGCCAGTGGCGCGTACTTCGAAGAATTGCGAAAGATGTAGATGTTATAGTCAAGGCCCGACATTCAGCTATCGCTCTTAGGGTCGACCATATACATTGTTTTGTATGAGATTACTACTGAGAACCGAGAGCTTTCGGGCGGCGCTATAACTACGCTCCTGACCCACAGCACAAAATTCGCTTCTTTAATTGTAAGTTATAGCATTCTAAACTTCCGATGCCAGTAGGTAAATCAATGTAATAAGACCCATAAATCGTGTTCAGAGAGACTATTTACAAACTCTGTAAACTCCTTATAAAGTAAATATATGACCAAGTTTTTGGAATATTGAAATTGCATTTCTAAGTGGGATGACTGTACATAAAGCTCCTAGTTTCTATTAAGTCATTTAATTGTTATTTATTCAAACATAAATTTTAATTATACTTTATTATCTCTTTTACTTTCGTTAGAAAATCAGAGTTATTGTTACCTATCACGCCCTGAAAGTGTTTTTTTATAACCGTAACGGTGTTACCATGCTGAAATTAGACTAGTAGTTGTTATGGTAATCGCTAAATCAGGCCATAATTAACTTCTCTAGTTAACTTCATGTTTTTACGGCTAGCCATAATTTCGATATGGCATGATATAATACAGACAGTATAGTGTCTCATTGGCTTACACATATTTCAGGTTCATTATTAGGGTCTTAAAACATTTCTGTGGTTTAATAATGTTTCTAATTTTTTATACGGTTGCTAGCAAATTAGAATAATATTTAAAATACTCATCGTTCCTTCTACTCTTAAACAGTGACAAGAAGCCTATATTATATAGTATAATTAACCCATATTTTAACCCCATTAATTATGGCATTAATTAGGACTAATAGTCTTTAATCACCCAGTAGGAATAGGTGTAATTATTTCTAATTGCCGTTTCATTTGTAAATTAAATGAAGTCGTCGTTTGTGCGATGCATGTTACTACGTGAATAGCAAAACGGACCCAAGAAGCCTACATACATTTGCTTATTTATAAGTTGATCGCAACTTCCTGTCGAATTTCATTTACATAGGAGGTAGGTAATAAATAATCCACGCTAAACATACAGAGTGTGTATAATGTAACACAATCGCGTCAATATCTAGTCTTTTACATTTTTTATCAAATGAAAATCTACTATAGTGATCTAGTCCACCATTCTGAAATATTTTTCAATATACAAGCTGATTTTTCCAAGCGTATTAGATCACAGCACTCGAAAATAAGCTGAACAGCCAATCGGCGATAAGGACCGGTTGCATTGCAATTCCTATGTAACGACATTACGTACAGGCCCGTCTCTAGCCCATATTTTAACCCCACCACATTTAAAAAGTCGCCTTTCTTCGTTAATACTTACAGATGAACCTCATATCTATTAAGACTCTTGAATAGTATATTATTTTAGCTACTACATATTATTTTTGCGATTAATATTTCAGACTGTGTATGAAGTTGCAAACTTTGGGATTCGCGATAAAATAGCTGCGGAAACGACATATGGAATTATTGTTTTCACGATTTAATGCTAGATTTCTAATACGTAGTTATGTTCAGTAAAGATTGCAAGGACTGTGGAGCAGCACAATAAACACACTCTTCGGTTTACTCCTCCCGCACAAAGTATTAATTAATTCGGGACGACACGTGTTTCGGGAATACGTGGACTCCCATTATCAAGTCGAATAACCGAATTCATTCACGTGAATACAAACACGTGTCGTCCCGAATTAATTAATACTTTGTGCGGGAGGAGTAATCCGAACAGTGTGTTTACCGTAGTTATGTTGTTTTAATAATGATAAATTCAAGGTTTATACTCTATTAGCATTGACACTATGATCGAAAATATGGATTAGTGTTTTTAATAGCAGCGAGAAGGAATGTAAAATATTTTGTTCAAACGCATTTAGTGTTGATTATAAATATTCTAATAATAAAACACGTGTATGCAGTGCAGAAATAATTCTGTTCAGCCTTTAATAGTTTTATTTATATAAACATAACAGGTCCGTATTTCTTCCTTGGCTTGACCTTTACTTTTAATTTGAATTTAATTATGATTACTTTATAAACTTTTCGTTACGTAAGAAGCCCATAATTAATTTAAAGCTCATAGCAGGAACGTAAATACTAACTTCAGGGCCCGCTGTTAAATTCCAAATCACCTCGACCGTCCTGTTATAGAAATCCCTCACTCACAAAGCAATCGTGTTGAAGAAAAAAATCAATTCCAGTTTTAGTATACGACTGCTAAGAGTGTGGTCCAAAGCTTTCTCTTTTTCACACGCACTACAACTGTAATCCGAGTACACATGTTACCTGTGACAACAGCAGTTCCACAAACCGGGACAATAACGTTTCATATGCAAACGAGATGGTTATGCACCATGTAAGGATAAATGTCCGTTCATATATTTATTAAATAATTTGTGTGGTCATAATTCAATGTCCGCACAAGTTGGAGTCAATCGAAAATAATTGTGTTCTCTTTTCTTTTTTTATAAAAACGAAAACGATTGATTTGGACATTTTGTGTTATCTAAGCCCTTATGCTTACGCATGAAGTAAGGTTATGGTATTACAGTAGGTTATCTTTATTATGTAGGTATACAGTGGGCGAAAAATTATGGAATAAAGTTTATACATCCTTAAAAATTTACATTTGCAAAAAGTTCTCGGACAGGCCAAATTTTATATATTGTTTGGCACTTTTTCGCATAAAAACGAGTTCTTTTCCCCCATAGCTGTAGAAGTAATAACGTCATCTTCAATTTGTTTAAATGGAACCCTCATATTGTGGCATCAAGGATAAAAAGTCCATTGCCTTCTGAATTCAGCTATACCCCTAATAGGGGCCTAGGCTGTTTGTATTTGTTTGTATGCTATAGAACCCTAAAATTTCAAAATAACAATTGATGTAGAAGAAGGACGGTTATAAAATTCTTGTGGTACCTTGTCTCCAGTGGCCTGGCTAATTTATCGACATTCGAATGATATGCGCTCTTGTAATACTTCCAGAGTATTAGGTCGCTGGATGTATACTCGTGACTTTAGATACCCCCAAAGAAAGAAAGTCTAATGGGGTTAGGTCGGCTGACAGCACTCGACAATACCACGTCTACCTATCCTCTCCAGCGATTAGGAAATACTTCCTCTAGATATTGCCTGACAGGTCAGGCATAATTAGGTAGAGCACCGTCTTGCTGATACCACAGTCGCGCATTAGGAATATCTGGGTCTTCTCCATTTATAAATAATGCAACAATGCTAGGTATAAGGTCGTTACCAAGAAACTGTAGGTACATCTCACCACTCAATGACCCACCGACGAAATGTAGTCCCAAAATATGCCGTTAGATAAAACCCGCCCTTACCTTCAATGTTTGTGGCCGTTGTGTATGGCACTCTTGCATCCAATGAGGATTACTTTCGGCCCACCTTCACGAACATGTCCGCTTTCCCCAAATTTCGCCAAAATTTTGCTGACTCATGACTGCGATACTGGATTGCCGTCTGGATATATTGAGCATTGAAAAGCGCAGCAACTTCGCGTTGCGATCTGATTTTGTCGCCGTATCCAATCATTAAAATTTCTATTCTTTGTTTCTCAGACAAATGCTGAACCATTTTGAGTAGAAGAACAACACGCACTGACGAAGCGGAAATGTGTATAAATTATTTGTATGATATTTTTGTATAACTTTTGCGATGCACGTAAAAACTTCAAAAACAAAAAATACCCTTACCACCTCGATGAGTGAAGAACTCTGGATACGTATTTCGGCAACTAAGTTGCCATCCTCAGCAGAATCTACGAAGGAAGATAATGTTAGACGTCGCACTCGGGAGATTCGTAGATTCTGCTGAGGATGGCAACCTAGTTGCCGAAATACGTATCCGGACTTCTTCACTCATCGAGGTGGTAAGGGTATTTTTTTCTTTGCTATTTTGAGCCACCGTATCCTATTATTTGTATTTTATATGTAAAAACTTACTATCGGATTTGTAATGATGCTTTACCACGTTAAGCCCCGCGTGAGATAAAAGTTAAATATATCAATAATGTAGACACAATAACTTTGTTTATTATCATATCAATGTAGAAGTACTACAGATGGACTCACTCTGTATATATCCCCGTCATATCTATCATTCCAACATGATTAAGTTTACGCAACTATTGCAATATGATTTACTGAAACTGTCTACACAAAAAAACCATTCTTATCTGATCAAAATTGGCCGCGAGTCGATTGTGAAAGATTGGCGTATTCGCTTACCAAATACGGTGTTATCGATTAGGTTAAATGGCTTCGTTATATTGACCAATTTTCTTCCACGCCTATTTACATACATATTGTGTGTGTTTTTCTCCGTACTACGCAGATTAATCTTACCAACTGTAAGAAAAAAATGATACACAGTCAAGGTGTAATTATAATAATTTCATGTCAAGTTGTTGTTGATTTTAGTGTAATTTATAAACGAATATGGTAATTAAAATGTCTTATCATTAAATAATTTATGTCTTGGCATCAATGAATAACTTGCTTTGTACGTATTGCAATTGAGGTCAGCACTGTATTTTTTATGCATATCCATTAAAAGGATAGCGTGGAAATATTTTAGTAAATAATATTTTTATTGCGTTAGAAACCTGTCATTAAGATCATTTTTAAGCAAGGGTAATTTGATCTTTAAAATACTAATCCATTTTCCACTTTAACTTATAATAAGTTAAACATACTTTTTTCAATTTTCTTCAGAATTTATATTAACTCATGAATGCATGCGGCTGGACTACCAATTAAATAATTTAGTCAATTAATGTTTAATTGCTTGAAAGAAGTCCATTGAAAATAACACTCATACTGATAACATTCCTTGCATTTACGCGTCAGTTCTCACTTGTTTATTGGGAGTGTTATACAAATATTGCTCAATTGTAGAGAGTTACACTGTTATCAGTTGTTTATTTGTTATTTTTATAGGAAGCTACGACACACACACATTGAGTATGCGACTGGTGTGAGAACTGTCGGGCTTCAGCACTGACAAACTTTTACAAAAGCAGCAATCAAATATAAGGTAATTTCCGAAATTACTTTTTATATATATATGAACAAAATAAAATTTCGATTATTGCCGAACGACATGCCGGGAACATCCGAACATCCACCTGGTATACGGTGAACGGGGATGCTGATGTCGCAGCAAAGTTCAGTTTCAGCGATCCGCGTGTATCGTTTTAGTCAACAGCACTGTGTTGTATTACGCAAATTCAATATGAATTTGGTTGAAGAACTTTTAAAAATCCCTTTTTCAAGACGGAGTTTTGAAGAAACAATTGAAATTAATTCGCTGGGACAACTTACGCCCACAATAACTTCAAATCAAAATGGACAAAGCAAGAACAGTTCTTATAAATGACAATTTCATAACAAAATTTATGAAAATGCTTCGTGGATATGTGGTTCTGAGAAAACAAATAGATTATTTTGTTTTCCATGCATGTTGTTTAGTAGCCAATATTGCAGTACTTTATTTGACACCGGAAGAAAGTGGGTCATATGATAATTCGAAGGACATTATTATACGTTCCGAACAGCAAAACATGTTTGCTTTTCTAACATTAGCAGAACCGCATGAAGCGCAATTTGTTGAAGAGATAACAGAAAATGAAGAACACAGTTATCGAGATAGCACATGTGTTCTTGAAGAAGACGGGAGTATTATAGACCTACATTACAAAACTAGAGATTTGGAATATTGTGTATGTGGCAAATCCAAACGATGCTCCCTCGAAAATGTAAACACAAAATTTAGGAAGTTGAAATCGTCGCGCCACTTACACATTTGGGAAGAAAGCGTTATTCGATATTTGTACCTGATATATTCACAAAATTAAAAAAAAAAAACATCTAAACCTTAGAGGAGGACCGGCTCCTCTAAGGTTTGGATGTTTTTTAAAAATTTTTGTGGATATATCAGGTACAGATATCGAATAACGCTTTCTTCTTCTTCCAAATGTGTGAATGGCGCAACGATTTCATAGATGGGGCGATTCCACATCTAAAAAAAATGTTTTGTGCTTACACCAAGGTACTTTTGGAGCCTGCAAAGTTTCATTTAAATCTGACTTTGATAGTTGCCGATGCTCCTTTGGAAGAAGAACAGAAGGCGTAGCGATAATGAATAGAATAAAGTGAATGAAGTCAGAGCTGGGCTAGAAGTAGAACCAAGACTGAGTAAAATAGAAGGAAGATAACTTGGTTGGTTTATTTAAGTATGGACGAGAATTTTGTGAGGTGGATTTGGGAAGTTGAATGGGACCGAAAGAAGGAAACAGATTGGTGGAAAAGGGATTGGAATCAATATGTAGGAGAAATATTAAAGATAAGGGGATCCACACGGAACAAAGCTCAAATTAAGGCAAAGAACAGAAAGGACTGGAAATTTTTTTGGTGTACCCACAACACAGATACCTATCGGTACAAAGGGAATCCGATAATATAGATATTCATAACTTCCATGTCTTAAAATAGCATTTTTGCTAGGGCCTCTGGTTCGTAAGGATTGGTGAGATAATATCCCATGCTGACGATACTACTATCATAGTAGAAGGCAGTAATGCAAATGAATTAAAAACAAATTTAAATATTGATTTACAACCCTTTATAGAGTGGTATATGATGAACTTATTGTTGGCTTACAACAAACTATTTCTTTACACTTTTCACTGTAGAAAAGTAATTGAAAATCTAAATATTTCTATAAATGATTACATAATTAAAAACTCGGAATCAGCAAGACTTCTGGACGTATGGATGCCGATATGAACGGTCTTCTCATATAGATCATGTATGTAATAAATTAAGTAGCACTTACTGGGTATTATTTGGATAGAAAAAAACAAAAGATCATAAAACATTGTTGAATATTTATTATGCCTTCAGTTGTGAAGTATTAATGTGAATGTTTGGAGTTACACCACTGGATGGAAAAGGATATTTATTTTACGGAGGAGACTCCTAGGGTTGTTGTTGTTGTTTGTATCCTAATGCAGAGGGTTAACACTGCGGCCTTGAGGCCTATTGCATCACTCTACATTAGGTTTGTGTACGTGTGTATCGTGTGTGTGTGTGAAGTGTATGGTTTGTTATTGCCTCTCCTCGCCGTAGAGGGTAGCAGTGTTGATTTAATCCTCAACACTGAAGGGTACCGCGCGGGGTACCGACCACCCTTACTGCAACCGAGCTTTAGAAAAATCTGCTGCCGCAACGGAGATTCGAACCCCGACATCCTGTAGAGGTGCTCAGCGCTCTTACCACTGCGTTATCCCGGCGATACTCCTGGGGTTACTATATAATGTAAATGGTAGATATAGTTGTAAACCGATTTTTCAAGCTAACAATATTTTAACTTTACCTAGCACTTATGTCTACAAAAGTATGAGGGATTTATATTTCGGGAATAGGCTTTCCATAACCTGACAACTGACGCCTAACGTTTTTACCCAGCAAAATAAATTGCGTGCGCTGAAATCGATTCCCTTCGTGAAAATTAAACAGGGTTCTTCGACCGTTCGGCTCTAATAAAAGAACTTTAATAGCGCCCGTAGCGTATCCATTTTTCCACCAGAACGGACCTACTTTAATCCCATCAGCGCAGAATGTACGGCACGGAAAAGCCAATCTCTCGACCGTTTTCGTTTATTACAGGGAAACGCTTTTCCGTGCAATTAGGTTTCCACTGGCGAAGAACGATTGCCTCCACCTCTGTGGGTCGCAAACATTGAACGGGGTCGAGGCAACGACAGCCGCCCGACCGAGGATGTGACGCCCTTTGCGATATCCGCGCTCGGCACTCGCTTATTGGATTTAGTAGGCGTAGCGGGGAGTATAATAGTGAAAAAATGAGCTGTTGGCTTGACGTCAATGCGCCATTTAGCCAATACATGCAGCACATTGTATTGTAAAAGCGTGCTTCGAGATTGAAGCACGTGATGGAAAGGATTTTGCGAGTTAAACTAGTTGTGAACGATGAGCCATCATACGGGGGGAGATTAAAATAAAATCTATATAACTAGAAAAAAAAGATTTAAAGAGAAACAAAATTTTATTTTTCGACATACAACCCTTCAACAGCTACATACTTAGTCCAACTAAATCTTTTGATAACTCCTCAAAAAACCTCAGAACTACCATCTTTTATTTCTTCATCTGAAGAGAATTGACGTCCCCTCAAATGTTTTTGCTGCTCAGCAAAGAGGAAGTAGTCCGACTGTTGATTTCATTCTGAACTTTGTGAGCTTTATTTTGGCCAACATTAGAGCCCCTCCATTTGCGTAGCAATTTTTAAATTTTAAATTGTTTCCTTATAGACATTTGCGATAATTGTGGACCCCTTCTTCATATACTCAATCCAAAAAACCCAAAAAACCCAAAAAACCTCACCATCCTTACATTTTTTGTGGTGAAGATCTTCTTTGCACCCATTGCATTAGATCTTGGTTTAATTGAGGGATTCTAGTGGAGCACCCACGCTTCATCGCCTGTTACAATTTTGGAAAGAAGTTATTGCTCACGAGCTAAAATCGCCAAGTTTTCTTCGCTAATTTCTTGCCTCTATAACAAGAGTCAGGATCCTCACAATTTAGCGCGCTGACACTTTATTAATTGCCAAATCTTCATGCAAAATTGTCAAAACGGTATGTCATCTACAATTGTAATAATACTAATGCTAGTCGACCAAAACAATGGTGTACAATCGAAATAGAAGAGCGAATTCTAGACGTTTCTAGATGCTTCAACATTAAATATCCCGTATAATAGAACCATTAAACCATTCTTCATCCATATCAAGTTTCTTTAAGTTCAGCCGCCCTATGAAAACGATAACATATTTCGATTAAGTTTTCCAAAGACAATCTTAAATAGGATTTAAGATGACATTTTAAGAGGTATTCTTTGGAGTGATGAGCTCGTGTTTACCGGAGATGATGTATTTAGTACTCATTATTTTCGCCATTGTACAGAGGAAAATCCGCATGATTTCGGGAATATTGTCAACAAAGAAAGTTTTCCGTTAACGTTTCTTTGGGCATAATAAATCACAGATAGTTGGCCAATTCATTTACCAAATGGTTTTGATACCAATGTATTGGTATCAAAACAATTATTTTGGTATCAATGTATTTGAACAAGTTACTGACGAAATGCAGTAGAAGATACGCCATAACATGATTTACACGCATGAGCTGCTGATCACTTTGCTCGCAATGTAAGAGAATGTTTGGATGAAAATTTCCCAAAGAGATGGATCGGTCGCGAAGATTGAAATTAAGATAATTTACTGTACTTGCTTGATATTACAGTAGAATGCGAGTATAGTCTTGCCAAATGTATGTTTCTTTGAAGTGGTTCCTGAAAACATACGAAGCATGTTACAATATTTTAACGTAAAGATTTTCGATTCGCAACTCAACGAAGAATATCGCTCGGTGTAGTTTTTGCGCCAAATTATACACAGCCTGTGCAATGGACTTTAATCTACATATGTACCTGCAGGTTGTCATGATTTATGACTCGTAAATATTGCAAGATTTATGCGATTACATTAGATATAATTGTTTATGGATTTAATAAAAAGATACCCAGTATTACACCTGGTTTGGCATATTTTAAATACTATTTTTTTATATCTTACAATGAATTCTTATCCGGTCATTTCATTTATTTATTTTGATTGTATCAGCATGAACTAATGCAAAACGAGGTTGGGGATTTCAAACCAGTACTTAATCCTTGGATAAAAGATTGTCTACTATTTTGAATTGTAGTGTCTGTCCAAGTTTTATTTACTGCATGCCCTGTGTTCAGCCATGATTCATCAGTATATATTGTAGCTTGACCTGAAATAATTAAAATTACAGAAATGTCAAATAGCAAGAACTAAATTGTACCTTCTTCTCTAAATTTCTTGATC
>JARFOC010000071.1:305283-318857 GCA_031763485.1 Osmoderma eremita
AGAAAAAAGCATTGAGCCGAAAATGAGGCGGTAATCATGAGCGAAAATATAAGGCATTAATTCAAAAAATTAAAAAATATATTTTTCTGCAATTTATATTGCGTATATTAACTATTTTATTATTTAAACTTCAATTGTATTATTTACTACATCTTTTACACTTAATCTTAGTTTAAAATTGATTTACAATGTATGAAATTCAATTATTTAATTTGTATTTTCTCAGGAAGTAGCAAAAAGTAGCAGCTGAAACTTATGGGGAGACTTACATAGACTACCGGGGTTATGTATACTAAATATGAACTTGTACCTACTTGTTGATAAATAATAACAATCGCACTGGACCACTGTGCGCCGTCTTGTTGTCACCATTGATGCTGTAGTTGATCTGATGGAATATTGTTATCTGAGAAGTTAGATGCGTATGTGTGAAGAAGGTTTAAGTATCTTTCTCCATTTAATGTTTCTTCATACATGACTGGTCCTATGAGACGGCTTTCTAAAATGCCCATCAAAACAACGATGTTGATATCTCCTTGCCTTCTTTTGTCTGGGATTTTCTAATGCCCAATAGTGCTCCGTATTTTTGTTAAACATTTCAGAATTCGTAAATTTTGATTCATCTGATCACATGATTTTGTTTAAAAAATCTTCCCACTAACCAGTTGCAGTACCCCCAGTCGTCTTAAATTATCACCAGGCACTAAACTGTGGGTAACATGAATCTTGTGTGATTTAAACCTGTCTCGATGTAAAGTTCTCTATACTCTGAGATAAATTTAATTCTGACGTCACTTCGCGTGGAGATGTTGATGAATTATTATTTATCTAGACAATACAATATTTACATATATATTGCAAAAGAACGCATTTACTTTACTATTTGTAAAATATTCCGTGGATTTTTATTCAAATTCTTAACAGAAATAATACGCGGCTTCGTAAACGATCCATTCTTGACCAAGTGTCAAACAAGATCTAGAGAAATGGTACAACGTGTTGTCGTTCTGGAAACAATTGTAATTATCTTGTACTCTCTATTGTTATATTTCGGCCCGATGAATAAAAAATACTTAACATATCTCGTTGTTTATCGTTGGTGTACGACATTTTTCTATTACTAATGAACGCTAATTGAAACGTTTCACAGTTTTAAATTTTATGGCTATATTTTATGGCTTATAAAATCATAATATCAAAACTTTTTGTCAACATGTTATACATGGTTGAAATCAAAAAAAAACTCTTTGGCGGTGTCAAAATCCAATATAGCATCGGTAAGAAGTAAGAAAGTTGATGATGGCATCAAAAAGGAATCGAAACATCATATAAAATTTTCGAGTACACCATTAGATAGAAGATCAAAAGTGACCTCGAGAATGTGTTTTTAGTTTTGCTCTGCAAGGCCGAATAAAAGTGCTAGAAGAAAATGGTTTTCTTTGTTTTTAAAAAAAATTTCCAACGTCATTTGTTACAGGCTTATTTTTTCTTCGGATTCATAACAAACACAAAATTTTGCAACTGTGCCAAATTTAAACCTATCCTCTATCAACAATAATAAGCGACATCCCCATAATGAGGGTCGAAAATGATTCAACCTGTATAGATCACTAACCTAAAATAAACAATTTAGTTTCAAAGATTAATTTCATTAAGAAAATTTGCGATTGAGATGGTCATTACAGTGAATGAAAACGTTAAAATGTTTTACCGTTTAATTTAACTTTTTAGATTTACGAACTTTGCCTTTTAATATAATTTCTTATATTCAAAGTTAAGTTACGACCTAACACGATACTTTACACCAACCATCACTTTCGCCCATAACTGAACGCTTTACTCATATTTATGATCAAGAAAACAACAAAATTGCGTTAAAATATGCAATAAATATCTAGTCGGGATAACGTAGATTGGGTGCGAACTCGAACTTAGGCCTGTCGGAGGATTAAGGAAATCGAATAATGAGTTTCCAGTAGCTCCCGTCGTTCGGGGCCATTCGGAAAACATGAAAATAAATTAATTTCCCCATTTCGGGAGAGGTCCTAGTAGGCTTTTCATCATGTTAACTGGATTATTAGCTCTTCACTTCGCTTCGTTACATCCGAGAAAGAGCTGGGTGGTGGAGGGAAAGGACAATAGCGGCGATGGAGGACATTCAATTAAGAAATTTTAATCAAATCGCCCCGTAGGACGCCATAAAATTAGTTTTGATTAAATTAGATCCATTCATTTCCCCTTAGAAAAGTTAAATTTAACTTACAACTATTGGACAAAGAAAATACGAAATTTTAAGAACTTATATTATGTTTTAATTAAAATAAATTAAGACATTCATTATTATTACAAAAAAACAGCTAATATACGATAATAATAAACGTATTTAACACAACAACAAACACATACAATCGAAATATCGTCCGCAAATCTTAAAAATTATTGCACTAGAATCACAATGCAGTCTTTTCTCTTAAAAAAAAACAAAAAAAGGTATATACTAAAGAAATACTCGAGCAAACTTGATCACTGGAAAGGCTTCCTACTGTTCTCCCAAATGGCATCAGGTACACCCTGCAAATGCTGCCTGTAATATCCTTTCTTTCTACCTAAAGTTTCTGACATAAAAGTCCTGAAACTTCGCCTCTGAATTTCAGCTTCCAGTATAGGAGATTTGATTTTGGAGCAAGGAAAACGACCATTGTAACATAGCTTGTTCTTATGCTTTTGCGACCATTTGAATATCAGTAGAATTGTTAAAAAGATCGCTAGCGATATTCCGATAATCAATAGGCTGGCCATGATAGCGTGCTTAACCCCGTAGGGTAATTTTAAGAAAACGTCTTCATCCGGGTCACTGTAAGCTTCCCTCGCCGCTTCTACATTAAAATTTTCATCGCGATTCTCTGATATGGTGTTCTCAACTTCGTCGACAACGTTCCTCAACTCCTCCAGGTATTTCTCACTCAGATCCTCCACTATTCCCTTCTGATGTGTCCTTTTATAGAAATCACTGAACAAATCCGGATAATTATTCGCCCATAAGTCAACCCCTGGTTGTAGTGACACCTCCTCTGTAAATTTCTTATCTGATTCTATTTTGAACGTTGGAAAACTTGTCACTGTATATTTGTCCTTATCTTTGGTCTCTTCTATTGACTTCAATTCATCGCTTTCTACTATCGGCTCCACTGAAGCGACGTACCTGCCACCATCGGAATTGGCCAATTCAAAAGATGCGTGACTCTTTGGTTGCCTATCTATGTTATATTTATTTGGTGGGATTTCATTATTTTCTTCTAAATACTTTTCTGCAGAGGATTTCTTAACGGTACCAAGCAATGGCTCGTCTTTGGGTTCTGGTTCTTTGGTGCTGTTATGGAAGAGGTCGGCTAGATGTTTCTGACTCGAACCTCTCTCCCTTAATTCCACCAAATCATCAAATGTCATATTACGCAGCTCCAAAACTTTCTTAAAGTAACTTTTTGTGTCTTCGTCTTTCAAGACTTCCAAAATTTCATCTTTAGCAGTGATGGTTTTCAATTTCTCTGGCACTGTATTTAATGTTGTAATTTCATTGGGTAATTTCGTGGAAGATTCTAATCTTTTCTCTATGACTTTATTTAAATCCAAAAACATTCTTAAAGGACCCTCTGAATTATTTTCTACGGGAGGAATATTTGGCCTGATGCTTGTTAATCCAAACAATTCATTTATGTTGATTTTGTAGGCTTTAGAAGGTATGGTTGTTGGAAAAACTTCATTTTCCACAGCAGATTTTATGTTGGATTTCAGTACTCTGTTTAATTTAGCATTTGTTATTGGTAGCCTGAATTTAGGCTTATCCTCCAAAATAACTTTTGCTGTCGTAACAGTGGAAACAGTTGTTGTTTCTCGAGGAATTCCTTGGTTTGTGTTAATATCTAAACCAATCAAGCTTGGTTTAAAATCGACCACAATGACATTGTTTGGTTTTATCGATACCCTGCGCGTCGCATCCGAAGTTACTACCGCATCTGCAACATGATTCTTCCTAATTGAGCTAAATAGTGGCCGGTTGGTTGTAAACCTACTACTATGTCTCTTTGGCACGTCCTCCTCTACGGGATTTTTATACTCTGTTATCACTTGATTATCAGGCTTTTCTGTAATGGCAAGAATCGCTTCCTTCTCTCCATTCAACAAATCTGAAAGCGACAAATTCTTCTGCTGTAAGATCTCGCTCAAGCTCAAACCCCCAGCTTGCTTCAGTATCGTCCTCAAATCTGGTGTAATATTCTTAGATGTATCGTCTGAAGCAGGTTCGTCCGCCTGGAATACCGCTACATTATCATCGTCTTTAGTTTCCATCTTCTTCTCGGGCATGCTTTCGTGATAAGCCGGGGTGATCCGTCTTCTGTTATTCGGTCGTACGCCGGCGTCCGCTTCCATCTGAGGCCAAAGATCTTGACCTTCGTACAAGTGTTGCGGTCTCTTGATTCTTCGCACCGGATAACGATTTTCAGCTGCTTCGTTGTCGTTTGTCACTGATATAATTTGGGGTCTGCGTTTTCGCTTTCTCAGTCGCCTACGTTTCGGCTGGGGTTGGTCTGGTTGGGCGAACCTGTAGTCTGGAATCCATCCGCTGGTCTCCATTTGGATGTTTTCTATTGCCTTCCATTGCTGCAAATAAAATAATAAATATTTAGATTTGATAAAGATTGTGAGGCAGTATAGTAAACACATAATATCGGATGCTCGCCTTACAACAAATTGATTAATTCGGGACACGTGTTTCGGGAATACGTACATATATTCGTCATACGGTTGACAATGGGAATGCACATATTCCCGAAACACGTGTCTCGAGTCAGTCAATTTGTTATGAGGTCAGGAGTGAACGGATATATTGTGTTTAAAATTGGAATTAAATTTCTTATAAATCTTTTATCATATAAATGTAAAGTAAGAAACTCTAATTTTTTAAAGAGTGGCACACAGGATACATCCCTTACTTTGTTTCCTAGTCTATCTAAAGTAACTGATTTCATCACTAGAAGAAAGCGTTTTCTAATTTACAGTATTTTGTAGGTGAAGTTCTGAAAAATTTTCGCCCACTAGTATATTTTCATTCATTTTATTAATAAAAAAGGCCGGTCTTCCTTAAAGTTACATGCAATTTCCTTGCATTGAACCAAACCAAAAACTTAAATAATATGCCTTCACACCACATAACTACTACTTTTATTACTTCAGAAACAAAATGAAGAGCAATAATAAATTAAAAGGAAACGACTTCATGCACCCTTTAGTTTCAGTGGTTTAGTATACTCAAGGCACAATCAACGTGAACTTGATGATATGGCATATTGAACAAGTGACGGGTATGTCTCCGTCGTACACTGATGAGGTTATAGTAGCCCGAAACAGCTGTATGTGCGTTGCCACATAATCAGATGGGTTACGTCGTCGTAAAAGTATATTTATATATTTTTTGATATATTTATATACTGGATTCTATCATTACGTGTCAGGCATTTACAGCAATCTCTTTGGCATTCATCAATATCAGTAAGCAAGTTTTAACTTGTTTGAGTAACTCCATTCTCTCTATAACCACTTCCACCAGTTGTTGACGATATTCACTCGATGGAGAGCATTATCCTCCATGTGGATTGTTCTCCCAAAGCTGCTACTGCATACTGAGTCATAGGTCGCATGATCACATTCAGATACCTCTGTCATAACTCCATTTTCTATTAGATACGGCAGGTGTGCGATCCATTCCTTATCCCGCCCTATACCATTACACTATCACCCTTGTATTAAAACCTTTTCCGGATAAATTATGGGTTATTGCGTGGGCCGGGTTCACGCCAAATTAGAATATGTCTATTATCTGGTTGCAAATCTGGATTCGTCACTAATTAATACTCGGTCCCATTAATCGTATCCCAATTGAAATGTTCATTAGCCGACAAACTACAGACTCGTCTATGCTCTGCAGTAAGAGGAAGATAAACCAACGGTTTTAGTGCATATAAGTCAGAGCTATGTAAACGACTTCCTGTGGCAGCAGAAAACTCACTTCGACACTGGATTTCATTAAGCGTGTGATTTCTACGTAACAGTTGCGACAGCTATACTTCAAAACATGCATCAACATGTTAAAACGCATCCGTGTATTCGGTTTCTTGGTTAAAAACTAATTTATTGAAATATTCGTAGGGGTTGCATTAACGTACATTGCTTTTTATTATCAATTATGTTGAGTATCGCTTAATTATTCTGGCAAATGTATATTTTAGGTTATTTTAAAATTTTCTAAAAGATAAAGTGTTATAAATGCAGGCCCTCTTCCATTCATTGTATAGCAAATCATTCAATTATAATGGTGGCATGCGACTCGCGCTCCAAAACTGTCACAACAAAGGTCATAATTGATAACCTCATCATGTGAATATAATTAGTTTTGCATACGTTCGTGAAATCCTTTCATATAATGGAATATTCGTAGTTCTATTGCTACAATGAATGGAATCTATTTTGTTTCGTTGGGTACTTGCTGTATCACAATTAATTTTTATTTTGTTTTCGTTTATTTGCAAGAATTTCTTTCAATTTATTTATATATGTATTTACCTGTATAATCTGTAGGTACTATGTTGCTAGATGCTATTAATATATTTTAATTTAAAAAACTTGCATACAAAAATAGTTGTTTATTGCATATCACTCACTTCAAAAATAAAGGTAAATTAGTTAGACAATTACAATAAAACTACGCAAAATAAAAGATAAAAGCGAATACATATTATTTAATTACTCTCCTTACGCAAGTCCGTAAATGCCCATTTCATAAATAACATTAAGTCAATTGCTATGTTAAATATAGGTGGAAAAATTTAATTTCAGAAGTTCAGGAGAAGCTATATCTATAGTTAAAGTATATACATTCGTTCGCTAATCGGGTGTAAATTCTTAATTTATCATTGTTACTAATACCAGTATACCAAAGAATACATTAGAAGAGTGGCAGCAATTTTAGTTACGTAACTGACCAGTCGAAATAAATTCATAGCGATATCAGTGCTAGCCCAACCTGTTTTGCAGTACAGTTTTGGAGTGATTGATTGGACCATGCAGGAGATCAAGAAAATAGAAAGAAAAACTAGGAAAATCTTAACATGTAACGGCCTGCTACATCCACGGGCCGATGTGGATAGATTATACTTACCCAGGCGACTGGGAGAAAGAGGAGTAATGGCTTGGAAGATTCATACAAAATAGCAACAGCAGGACTTGAAACGTACACAGATATAAAGAAAGACAAATACATACAACAAGCAAAAAAAAGGGGGAAACAAAATGGAGGTGAGTCAGCAACCACAAAGATCATCAGCAGCCTGCAAGTCGACAAAAACAAAATAATTAACGACAATAAAACCGACATTAAAACAGAAATAATAAAAAAACTAAAAATAAAGTGTAAAAGTGCAATGCAGGCAGAGCGAGAAGAATGGTGGCTGGAGAAAAACCTACACGGACAGTATGGACGCGACGTCAAGAAAGAGAAAGTACATAGGGCACAAACCTTCTCGTGGCTAACAACTGGACGCGTTAAGGGAGAAACAGAATCGTTAATTACTGCAGCACAAGATCAGGCGATGGCAACAAATTACATAAAAAATACATTATGAAAATCGATATTGACCCCAAATGCCGCCTTTGTAAAGAACAGAACGAGACAATTCACCATCTGATAGCCGGATGCCCAATATTGGCAAAAAAGAGTACCTAGAACGTCACAACAACATATGTCTGAATCTGCATTATAACGTCTGTGAATATTACAACTTTAGAGTAGCAGAGAAATGGTATTTGCACACGCCGGATAAAGTGTCGGATAACGAAAACGCGACTATCCTATGGGACACACAAATCCACACAGACCGGCATATATCGGCCAATAAGCCTGATATAGTAATTGAAGACCGAAAAACCAAGAACTGTTATCTGATAGATGTAGCAGTACCATTGGACAATAATGTCACACGAAAAGAGGCAGAGAAGAAATTGAAATATAAAGATTTTCAGGTGGAGATACAAAGGATGTGGCATATGAAAACGCATATAATACCAATAATTATAGGGGCCACAGGAACAGTTGACAAAAACTTTAACGCAAATCTCCGTATAATACAAGGGAATGATAAAAAAGAAATATTCTGGCAACTCCAAAAAGCAGCGATACTTGGCACGGCCCGCATAATCAGAAAAGTTCTCTGACTATCATCTGTACTTGGGATCAAGGTTTGATCCCGACAGATGAGTAACACCGGCAGGAAATGAACACGCCGAGACAAAGAAGCAATAATAATAATAATTTTTTTCTGTAAGATTGTGATTTGGTTGTTCCAACATAATTATTTCTACTATTCGTAACACAATATTGCATTTATTAAGGCATTCAACTCACTTGTCGTGTCCCAATCTTTTGATGTGGCAGTTTATTATGTCGAGAAATACCAGCGAATACAGGTAGTGGCTGACAGCGGAATGTAAATATGTGAGACACGTGAAAGATAGAGGGAGAGAGTAGTCGAGTATATCCGAACGCCAACGCAATGCTTAGACTGTAGCATATGGCGACATTCTGGCTGTCCAAATACGTACAGGTGTGCATTAGTGTGGCAAAGCCCGATATATACGTTTATCATATAAGATATCAAAAAAAGTTATTTACAAAAATTGTAGACAGTCTTAAACTTAACATTTTTAATTTAAAAATTATTTTCATATATATAGGATGTTGCATATCATTAGGGTGAATCAAACATACGTTTTCTTAAATGAAACATATTATTTCCGATTTAGATTAAGCGCATGCATTACACTTGAAGCGTGTTTCAGAAGTTATAGTCAACTTTATATGAAAATCACTGTGAGTTCAAAGTCTTGTATACTGCAAACAACACTGCCTGATTTTTTTTTACATGCATAGATTTCAATGAAATTCAATTTAATGAAATTGCACATTGGAAGTATGAGACATGAGCTTAATCTAAATCTGAAATAATATACGGGGTGTTCCATTTGTGAAAACGTATGTTTGGTTCACGCTGGTGATATGAAACTAATTTTAAAAATGTTAAGTTTAAGACTGTTTAAGAATCATATATGATAACGGATATATGTATCAGATTTTGCCACACTAATGCGTCACGCTGTAGATAATTTTGTCCGTAACTCCATAAATTGTGTATTTTACTAATGGAAAATAATTCAGAGTCTGTATCTGATAATTTCAATTTCGATTGTAACAATGATCCGCTCATTGTGCATTACATAAACTACTGCACATTTCCGTGACGTGAATACACAATGGTCGTAGCTTCTCCTGGCGTGACACAATCGACATCGAGGATTTGGCGAACGATTACTTCGTTTGTTGGCGTAAAAACGGTAGGTTCGTTGACATTTTAATTCTATTTGTCGCACTGACACGCAACATCTATAATACGGCTTTGTATACATACGTAAGTACCATACAAACGTAGCATGTTCGTGCGATCTGAAATTACGCGTTCTTCGGGTCTGCCAGCATCGCTGAGTTCTCTTATAAAATATTTAGCGATGCGTGAGTAGAATAGGAAATAGTAAAGTGTGATAATATACATACTTGTGTACGTAAAGTGTAAAATCCTCCTGTATTACGTCGAGGTAAAGTGATCTTGCCACTTATACAATGGACAAATTCAATGCCGTGAATCTGCATACATACTTATGAAAGTTTATTGTTATTAAAAGTACTAATGTGGTTACGGAGTGGGACATGAATGTACATAGTATGTATATTTAATAGCAGTATGAAGAATTATTTTTTGAAACTTAATATCAAGGGTTGTCTACTCTTTATGGTATCTCGGCCATAATATACATAACAATCTCTATTTATCTTACATAATAAAGTTATTGCATAAGCATTAGGAAACAATCGTATTAAATTACGTTGCAGACAAACATTTTGTTACCACAAAACAGTAGTCAGTATTATAATGAAGGTGTTTTTGTGGAAAATATATTAGTTGACATTATTTAAGAAGTGATCTTAAACTTGTTCAACGAAAAGTCTAACAAAGACTGCTGCTTAAAAAAAACAGCTTTCCTGAAGTTCAAATATATTTATAACTAAATCTTTGCATTTTCTTAAAAAATAGCTGGTGATGATGCTATTCCATTCCGAGCTTTCTCATTAACGATTGCACAATTGTTCTGACTAACCTTATTTTACGATTGATTTATTAAGTCAATTCATATCCTCGAAATTTGGAAGCGAGCAAGGGTCATCCCCATCTATAAGAAAGGTAATCAACACCGGATTAATAATGACAGGCTGATTCGAATACTCTGGAATGTTGCCAAAGCTTTTAAGAATTTTACGCAGAGATTTCATCATTTGAAAATTACGCCCTTGTGCAAGTACCGTAACTGTAAAAATATTTCAAAAATTTAAACTGCAAAAGTTGAAAATCAGACTCATCTCCCGGTAGCAGAAATCTGTTTGGTGGCAACTGGAATCCGATGAATACTAACATATAACTTTAGTTTGCAAATAAACAGCTACTTTACGTATACACATACCATTTCTGGATGCCTGTCGTCAATTTACGGGCTACGATTCCAGCAGTTCTAAAACGATTTCTTAAATCTTAAAAATGAAAATGTTAATTTTGCATACAGACTGCTGATTTTTTGGACATTCCTTGCCTTCTATATCTTATTTTTTTACACAAACTTCCCGAATATACACTACTATTTTAACCAAACCTTTCAATTTGACTTTATATTGGAATATTCTATCCCCGATCTTGTGACAAATACGCAGTTCGTTTCTAGTCAAATGAACAAACAAAGACGGATTGATATACCTACCTTTCATTAATCTTTAGAACGCGTTCGATGTCAAAGACTAGTGATCAGCAACTCTGCCCGTAGCCATATGCCGCCCTTTGAGGCCCCGGGCAGTTTTTTATCAATCGATTTTATTGATCGGATGCTAACACGTGTGTATGATCGGTAAGATGAAGTCTCTTGATGGTTCATCAAATGTCATAATGAACCATTAATTTGTGTAGTTTTACCAACAGAAGAGGGAAACAGTATAGATACATCTAAGATAACTGTAACACTGAGTATAATTGCAAGATAACTAGCTTTGGCACTAACAACGCGGCTAATATGAGTAGCATGAGAAAAACTTACAGAGCACTTGCATCCGAAATATACCATTATATAACTTAAGGGGGTTCTACCCATATACAGAATTTGCTTCCAAAGATTTGGAAATTAAACAAGCAAGACAACGTTATAGTTATTAGTTCCAGTTGCAAAATATTTCGCAATACCCTATTCGCTTACCTTAATTGATTTTTATAAAGGTTTAGAATATTAAAATTAAGAGAATGGAAGATTTTTTTTAAATTATTGAAATCAGTCTGTGTGACACTTGATAGAATTCAGCAGGAACGTACATGTTTGTCGCATGCAGTTGAAGAAAAATGTAGGGGCAATTTTTGAAGGTCCTGAAGAAAACGTAAAACAGAAATTTATGAAAAGATATGAACAAGCTACAACGCCTTTTCACTTATTTTAGCTTGTTCCTATTAGAAGTAAAAATGAATATCGAATGTCAACTCAAGAAAGAAATTCCGCTTCAAAAGAATTTTGTATGCAAATGCTTCTTCTGCGGATATCGTAAGAAATTTTTGCTCATATGGGCTTTTTCATGCAGAATTAAGAAATTGGGTAATGAAAAATTAGGGTTTCTTTTTAAACATTATAATAATACTTCATAAGGTTTAGTTTTATGATATTTTTTAGCTTGCGTTAAATTAATTAATCTTCTGAAGGATGTATTTTATACTGATAAGGCATATATGGTTTTCCTATGTTTATCCACTTTTTTCTTTGCATTTAGAAAATATTTTAGATAATGCGTCATGTGGTAATAAATTGAATGTTTGCATAGTACAAAAGCTATAAAAGACTACTATCAGGAAAAAACATGATTTTTTAACAAAGAGTCAAAATACATCGATTTAAAAGTAGAATTTTATTTATCATTATTAAATTTTAGTGTCACGCCACGCACGTGAATTCGCGACGCGAGAAATTTAGTTCGTCCGACAGCCAGCGCACGGCATTGGGTTGTCATAATCGGCTGGCATTGAATGTGTTAAATAAAGATGATTAATGATTATTTAAATTCTGATTTTATTCAAATGATTTAAATCATCTCAACCCTGAATGACAGTAATAGATACAAATCGCCGTAACCGATTCAATGATAAACGGTTGCGAAATTGATATGAGTTGCAGTCTCCCCAATATCTGTCAAC
This sequence comes from Osmoderma eremita, assembly GCA_031763485.1. Classification (NCBI taxonomy): domain Eukaryota; kingdom Metazoa; phylum Arthropoda; class Insecta; order Coleoptera; family Scarabaeidae; genus Osmoderma; species Osmoderma eremita. Next base: position 317,661 of record JARFOC010000071.1, read on the forward strand.
ATTGTGAACAGACATCTTACCTATTTGTTTGTTTTTTTTTAAGGATTTTGGAAGGTATATTCAAATAAACAGAAACAATGAAAATGTATGGTCTGCGCCAGAAAATATGTTGCTCATCACTGCTATAGAATGTTGTTTCTTGGTTTCGAATAAGACTTGGACTTATAAATAACGGATCCTGCCTAAACTGCTATCACCTTACGTAAACAACGTAGTCAATTACGTATATTTCAATGGATTCAGTTCGCCAGCTTTTGTTTCGACGTCAGGCGTTCTTTGTATGTACTTAGAACTCTTGAGTGGCATGTGGTAGCTTATGCTAACAAATTCTTATGAGGATGTAGAGAATCTTCGACACATTTTGGATAATCTGTTGTATTGGTATGCAGCTTACTAACTTACAATCAACACACACAGATGCATTTTAGTAAACTGATGTACCTATTAATGGTGAAAGTATTGCAAAATCCATAACTGTTAAGGATTTGGGTGTTTGATTGCATGCACAACTTTGGTTTTTGCCACATATCTATATCCATATTTGAAATTTAATATCCATTATACGATCCCAAATGCCACCAGCTGCGGCTGGTGCTAACGTTCCAGGTGGGCAATGGGTCAGATAATACTGCTCGACTTCGTACAGCTTCCGTGCTGATAGAGAGACAACACAACGCCGCAGGAAACTATCAGTACTAGCTACTTAGCCTTCTGAATTTTTAAAGTTCTTGTCCACCAAAATGGATGATATTTATCCTTTTAGAGTCATCGACCACAAGTTTACTGGAAAGCTATAGTATGCAATTTAAGACCAAATGATGCACTGATTCGTGCATATATTATTCATGAACGTTCCACCGCCAACCTAAGCCAAAATATTGAAATTGCTTGCAGTTTTCCAATGAATATTGCCAAAAAGGTTTAGATTTTGATCACTTAGCTAGTATTGTGCAAGACAACTTTCACTACTTGTTTTAATACTTGAGTATAATCAAAAAAAGCGTTTCTATCAAAAGTTTCTTCAATTACACCACGCTTGCAAAATATTTCTATTGTATGTTACCTAAAATCGGCATTTTTAACCTTCCAGAACTCGCGCCAAGTCTCACAGACCCGGCGTCGCAATTTTTCGGTCGTATCACGCATCGCAATAGCGGTGGAGATTGTTGCATCGTATAGCTTCCCATTTCTATAAAT
>JARFOC010000073.1:0-18263 GCA_031763485.1 Osmoderma eremita
AGATAAGGGATAGCTACATATAATGTTCATAAGCATGAAAGTAATAGCTCGAAAATCGTAGAAGTACATGTTGGAAATAGTAACGTATATAGACTGATATGGTGATAGCGGTATCCATGTAATATATATGACCTAAGACTACAGCCCAAAATGCATCCCTGTAGAACTAAAATTTTTTATTTAGCTTAGAGAATATCTTAGGAACGGCTAACTAAATTGAAGCTTATTTATCTAAATCTCTCCACTTTTACCGCGCGAATTTTCATTAATAGCCTGCTTGGCTTTTCGTTTAAAAATACGCCGTTGATGCGTTGTAAGCAAAGTTTCGTTCCTCGTAGGTTACAGTATATGTTCCCATGATTCCCTATTTCGATTTAAATTTAGTTTGACAGCACAATAAAGTGGGCAAAGTGTAGAAAACAAGTGCAGGCTTTCGCGCTGATTATGTATTGTATATCGGATTTTTGTCATCTCTGTCTGAAAGATGACAAATCTTTGATCGACCTGTCAATAGAATCACCCGAAAATGAGGTTACCAAGTCGAAATTGAACGTTTGCATCTCCGAAGTGGTAAGTTAGAGTGATCTTTACTTTTTTTATTTTTGTTTTTATCGTAGAAAGCCAGTGTGAGTGTCTCGTTCTGTTGTTTCTATTTTCAGGAATGGGCCGCCTCCAAGCAATTGCTAATATGCACATTGTGTTTGGAAAAGTTGGAATCGGCATACAATTTCAAGCAGACTTGTATAAAATCATGCGATATGTTTAGAAAACGTGTCACCCTGTTAAAACCAAAAGCACGAAGGGCTAAACTGCATATTCCTCTCGCAAAAGAATCGATCGCCCCCGATATTACACAAAAGTACATTTTAGAGCGAAACAATCAAATTCCGGATAAACCTTCGATGATTTATGCACCTGCAACTGGTCTTATCATAACAAGTGGGCAGCAAACTTCATATCAAAATATATTTTTAAATTTTGTTTCGACAGATAATTTGGTATACCCTTTCATGACAAATCAGCCGGTTTTAATGAATGTTAGTAATCAGAATAACGATAGTGATACGATTCTGAAGCAATTGTTAGAGACAAAAGATCGCGAGGAGGTGAGTGTCGATATCGATCCCACCTTGTACGACTTCGAGCACTTTTTAACTTCATCAACTCCCGTTCAGACACCAAATATCGAATGTACCATGTGCGAATTATCATATGCTACCATAAAATTGCTACGCGTACATTTCGATGAAGTTCACGGAGGGATTCTTCCATTCACGTGCACATTTTGTTTCTCAAAGTTTTTGTTACAAGATCATTTTGATAAGCACATGCAGAATCATATGGAGAACATTCATCATACGGTGAATTTAGATAATTTATCGAAAGTACCGCAACAAGGACTGCTGGGAAATATACAGAACGATTCATTTGAAACCCTGGCAGAACACCTTCAGGATTCTCACAATAAGAAGCCGATTAAAACGTACTATGTCAAGGGAGCGAAGACAGCTTGGTGTGAGGTGTGCGATCGTGATTTTTCCACATTTTCATATTTGAAACAGCACATGAAAATACACGATCAGGGACGGGTTCATAGGAATAAGAAGTCCGTAAAGAAAAACAAGGAGTACGATACCATCGATTTGAGTAATGATTCTAATGGGGTTAAAGAGAATATTGATATGCAACTTGTAAATTGTTCCGAATCGAAAGTAACAAAAACATCACAAAATAAATGTTTTGGAAACGATACCAATAACATCGCCGATTCCGGCATAAAAAATAACGGCATCGAAATGAATGAAGACGTGATCGAAATTAGTGATGAAAATTTCAACGAAACCGCAGATGTCACGCCTCTGAAGGAGTTCATCGACAAGGGCGCAGACGGAAAATTATTTTGCGCTTTATGCAAGAAAACTTTCGCCAGGCGACAGGATCTACACAAACACATAAAAGTCCTCCACCTAAAATGCCAGTTCCAGTGCCATTTGTGCGGTGAAGAATTTTCTGAAGGTTCCCAGTTGACGGAGCATCTACATTGTCACTACAGTAGCATCAGATGCTGCGAGTGTCGCCAAATTTTCACGAGCTTATCCGAAATAACGAATCACATGATCGCCACGCATAGCGAACTAAAACGAATCGAATGCAACGTATGCAACTGCATGACTTTTACTGACGCGAGCCAGATCAAGGCGCATATGGACGCCCATCTATTAGAAATCGTGTATAAATGTCATTTGTGCGGGAAAATTTTTGGGGAATGCGCCGCGCTAGCTCAGCATGTCTTGGAACACGGAGGCTTGAGATCTTGCGACACCTGCAACCGCATATTCCAAAAGGAGGAGGATTTTGTGAGGCATAAACATAGTTGCGGGCTGGGCAATTTTAAGTGCGACGTCTGCCCTAAAGCATTCAAAACAAAACGGTATTTACAAAACCATATTAAATCGAAACACGCCATCGAGATGTCGGTGGATGAACCGAGACCGAGGAAAAAACTTAAATCCAATGAAGATATTTAGTAAGAATCGAACTGTGAAATAAGAAATATTACAAAGTTCAGAAAATTAGTCGGACTCAAAGACATTTACTGAAATTATAAAGTCTTCATAATAGTTTCACTATGTGTAGGCATGCAGTTGATTTTGTAAGTATTTAGATGCTGGTCATACAAAAGGTCATACAAAAGTTTTTACCATTACTGTATTTATATATGCATATATTTTTAGAGAAGTTGATTTTTTTTTGAAATAATAATTGTATTTCAATGTAATAAATAAACAATAATTACGATCTGTTACTAAATTATAATAAATTAATCGCATTAGTGCAAATGTTCCTTAAGAATATAATTTTCGATGAAATTTTGTATTCTTTTTTAATTTTTAAAGTAGGTACACACTGGTATACGTAAATATGTATATACTTAATGATATAAAAGAATATTTATAGTTGTGTATCATTTTGCATTAACTATCAACATTCCGTCTTAATAAACTTAATGAATGGTTTTTTAGGTTATAATTAAACAAATGTAGTATAACAAACGTGTATCACTATAATATTTATTATTATTTAAAGAAGATGGAATTTACGCTATTTTTATTGTGTTTATATTTCGCGCTGAAATCAAACGATTCTAATTGACCCAACTTTTATAGTTGTCTGTTTGAATTTGGCCATTCAGAATGCTTGATTTGAAGCGGGCATATTTCAAATTGTGTATTCACTTAAAACTGTTTTAGGAAATAATGATAATGCTCCGTGTTTTTTTTAATACTTTTTCTACCCAAATTTGTGAGACGCATATTAACTTCACCTGTCGTTTATTTAATTGTTAGTTATTGGTATGATAAAAAAGATAAATAAACATTTTTTTGCTTATAATCCTTAGTTTGTTAGTTGTTGTCACGTGCCAAAAGGAGAATTTATTATTTAAAATCGTAAAATTACTTACCACCCACTGAGGCATATTCCTGGCTATTCTGAGCTTTGTGGACGGATTAGATATGGCCATAGGCTGCCATTTTGTCTCGACTTTCTTCTAAAATAAGCAATAAAAATGAATTGACGCCGGGATCAAATAAAATTTATATATTTTAAATTTCCCGCAATTTTACCGCAAATAGTTGATAAGTCAGAGCGCTTACTTAATTTTCACCGTTGTCTGTAATATGTGTACCGTTCTTGAAAACTTTATGTAATGATGCTATGTGCCGAATACACGACCGGGTTTTGATGTGTGTCAGCTTCCCCGCCGCGGAACACAGAGGAAACGAATAAATGGCAAAATGGGTTAATGTCCGTTAAAAATAAACGGCCTATATATCACCATCTATCAGCGGACATAAACACTACTTTGTGCAACGGTCAATTGAAATAAAACCACCGGTGTGCGATGGGCAAAGAAGCCGGTACTATATTTTTTTATCTATTCTTGTAAATTAGGACGTTTAATTCGGTTGTTACGCACCTATTTATACATCTAACACAAAGATTTGTACGTACAGTTTGTGAAGACAGAAATTTTCGTTTTCCGATTTGATTCGGTGATAAAAGTGCATAACCGAAGTCGTGACGTTATTAAGGATATTATGGTGGCTAGTAAGTAGTAAGAATGCGGCAACTTACGTTCATTTGTGGTTCTTTCGAGGGACTTTCTTCACGTACACGGAAGAATATTTCGATATTTCGGTAGTATATCTATCTGTTGCAAACGCGGTGGATCCGATACTGGGTGGAAGACACATCATTCCTAGCTGTGCTAATATTAGTCGAACGTTTTGGGAAAAAGCCAAAATTAAAAGTATTAATACGTCTGCAGCATTCCGCGACATACTACACTACTATTTCATTGCCGTGGAGGATTTTATGTATGATAGGCATTAAAGCTTGGTTGTCAATCGTAAGTAAATTTACTAGATACTTAAAATATTTAACCAATCCATATCGATAACATCAAACATGTTAAAAATAATTGAAGAAATCGTATTTAGAAGATTATTAACATTTACAAGGAATTGAACAGCTATCAGAACGGTTATTTGAGGGACAGATCGTAAGATTACCAAAAATAATTGCGGCAAATTTGAATTTTGTTTTATGGGAATTATCAATGATATTAATAACAACACAACTTATAACTTACATTTTCATGGATCTAAGTAAAGTTTCTGCCAGTGTCTCTCTTAGTATTTTACTGTAAACAATGAAAAAATGAGTTTTTGAGATGTCTTCATACTTGTAGGGTAGAAAACATCGTGCTGTGTGTCACGCTAAAGATATGGAAGGCAAATAATGGGCAGATGTCCTGTGTGTGGCGTGCCTCGGGGTTCTATTTTGGGGTCATTATTATTTCTACTGTATATTAACGATTTGCCAGATCGAAAGGTTGATAGTTTTATTTATTGACGACAGTACTGTTTTATTACGATTTAAAAAGTATGAAGAAGTTGTCAGTAGGCTAAAATTAAATCCAAAATCACTAAACGATTAGTGTACAGACTAGAGCTAACATCTTAACATGGAGGAAACAAAGTTGCTGATATTTGTTAGAAATGTTCTAAGTATTGATACTGCAGTATCAAAATATATAGTAGACATGAGTGTGCATTGTTTGCCAAAAACCATTATTTGAAGTCTTTTTGTAACGATATGAGTTATCACTGCAAAACTACCAAAGTCGAAAATTTATATCTCCTTCTATTAAGCAAGGGTACTGTGTTACCGACGCTATTGCGGTCGTCACGTTGGTGTGAGTCTTGACCGGTGTCCACTAGATGGCGTCATGTCCTTGTCTATAGCACGATTCGCAATAAAGTTTGCGACGCATTAATGATGAAAGTGGGAAGAACGCCGACGACGCCTGGTAGAAAGAAGCTCGAGTCCCTTCCGAGGAAATGGCCCAACGTCAGATAAAAAAAATTAAGGTGAGATGCAGAATGTAATTTTAAGAAAACATCATAGGGTTATTCTAAATTTATTTGACTATCCACACCGAGAGGACATATTACACCATAATCCGTTTCATTTAGTCTTTTTCAAAGCAGCCTCTTTTCTTTCCCTTCTTGTCGTCTTTGGTTTCTGTTCCTCTTCGACTTTTTTCTCGAAAGCTGGTTTGACTGGTTCTGGCGGCTTTTCCTCCGGCACCCTACCAGCCATTAGGGCGCAGGAATAGTTACCGGCACCTGGATCGTCGAAAATCAAATTCTTGTCTTTATCCCTCCATTCCACGTAATTCACTTCCGAAACGACCTAAGAAAAACCATTCATCAAAACTAATTCAACGACCACTTGAACGATGTTAGAATCACCTCCAATCCAATTTTCTTCGCGCAACGCTGCAAAGAGCAGTTATTGAAGATGCCCACGATGACTGGGACATGTAGTGATCTGGCAACGTCGGGAGTGCAACGGAGCATAGTGAATCCTATACCTGCACAATGCTAATAAAGAAGAAAATCTGCGTTTGGGATTGGGGTCCTAACCTTTCCTTCGATGCGAAGGCTTTATGGAGACTACTTCTATTTCGAGATAGCTTTCACAATCGAAGTCTGCCAAGATATCGAATTTTCGGTTTAGGGATATTTTCATTTGCATGCACTTTTTCTGCGCTTGCCCGTCTAATTGGATAGTACGTCCGAAGACACGGCCGTAATCCTCTTTTAGGACGACTCTCATAATTAGGACACCGACTATTTCATTATCATTCGCTACGAAGAAAGATTTGAGGTAAGAATCAACAAACATCCATGTCGAAAACTAAGAATATCATAGTTTTTTGAAAGATAAACGTCCTTCCAAAATACGAGATTTTATATTTATAGCGGATAAACTGCCATTTAATTTTGTTTCTACTTAATCTGTTGTCCATTTATGAAAAATCTAAAATCTAGAGTACGTTGTATTGAAAATAGGAAATTTTTGTTTTTGCTGTTGGTACTATAAAGAGAAAGTGTAACTTCAAACCGATACCAACCTGATAACATTTATAAAACGAATTGACGTATTTGATTTTATTTAGTAAATTTATACTTTTATACTAGGACATTTCCCCAAAGAAGGTGACGCAATTTTATTTATTTTTTCACCCACTAGAGCGTATTAATTATAATTTAATAATACAGTACCTACATTCATCCACCGCCATAATGGAGCACGTGTCTTTCATGCAGAACAAACACTGATCCAAAAATGACTTGATCGAGACCGGATCCATTTCCATTTCCGAATTTTTGCAAAGCACATCCTCAGGAATAAAGAACGCCTGGAGAAGAATGGCAACATTATGATTATTATAACTCGAAAACTGAAAAATTACCGCGATGAAATCTAAGGTATCTTGGAAGTGTTTCTCTTTGATGTCCATTATACAAATGCCTATGACCATCCTTTTCCATACTATGGGGGCGTAAATGCGTTCCTTCATTAATTTCAGCTTATCCTCCTCTTCTTTCTCTTCATCTTTGATGGCTGCTACCCGTTCGTTCTCTAACCTCAAACGCTTACTCATTTTTCACACGAATTTACAAGAATTTATTTCTATCGGAATAATTTATTTTCTAATTACATCCCAGGGTTATATTTGACAATATGCTTGCTGTCAAAATAAAACTGTCAGGATAGATAAAGTTTCTTTGTCATGGGAATATAGCAATGCCGTGAGAGATTCGTGAATAAAATATGATTACAAAACAAAATATATACTTATAAGAATTTGCTTTCATTCTGTAATGGTTAAACATATCATTTATTTAAGTAATTGCTGAGGCAGAGTTTGTTATATAATTTATTGAAATAAATAAGGTTATCACGGGGAAATTCTGCATTTTGATGTTTACTGAAGTGTCATTTTGTTATTCACATAACCTACAAAACTGTCACGATATGTAATGAGCCCGATATTTAGTATTATCTTATGGATTAATTAATTAATTAATTAATTTTTATTGAATATTAAATCATTAGGTCGTATAATATAATACGATAAAAATAAACATATAAATACAAGGGATAATGACATGATCAACAAGACAAATATGGTAAATGATGTAGCTAAGTTCACTCTATTCAAATTAGACATTGGGTGGTAGTAAGTGAGATGGTTATATACGTTAATTCTGCAATCAGAAAGAGATACGGCTGGTACCATAAGAGCCTGTACTATATTCTAAGATGCCAACCAAATAGATTATAAGTAATTTTAGTGTTCCAGAATGAACATACGCTGCCCTGATGCTTTAGGGACACAGAGTGTTTAATAAAAAGAAACTCCACATGCTTCGCTTGCAAGGATATATTACTAGGGAAATTTTCACATATATAATTACAATTCCACCACATAAGATACAAAGGTTATATATTACAATAAATTCGTATTCCAGTAATCGTGTACCGTATATCTTGAACAGAATTCGTCTATTGGTCCTGACCGCAGTGTAGTTTGAAATAGTCTTCATTTTAAGCTTTGTTTTCATCAACACCAGTCGCCTGCGTAACACCCGAAGCCACGGAGGTGCTGTCGTCCGCACTGCCAGCGCAAGACAAGGTCGGGAACTTCTTGTGAAGCACCTGTCTGTACTTAGGATGACTGCGAAATAAATTAAATCAAGTTTCGTTGCAATACTTCCTCGGTAAGCTTCTGTTTCGATTTTACCTGATTCCGTACACTATGGGATTGTAACAGGCGTTCGCCTTGGCGAATAGCGAACACCATATGCTGACCAACGGTGTAATCTTGTCAGCGGAGAAGATTCCCAACCAGTTGGTGACCAGATACGGGGTCCAGGCGAAGAACCACAGGGCGATGGTCATCAACGCCACCTTGGCCAATTTGCATTCGGCACTGGTCTGCGCCGCCTCTGACGATCTCAACGAAGCTACGTTCATCTTCTTCGCCTGCTCTCGCATGGTTTTCTCGTGAGCTGCAACGGCCTATCAAAATATTTTTTTCCATTCTCCTAAATTTTCCAGAGTAACTTGTGCAACATGTGGTCTAGTGCAGACCTAATAAAGACATGCGTTTTTCCAACAGTTTGTAATCAATTTTTTGATTCTGCTATACGTAATTTGTACTACAAACCTGTGCTCACGAAATTTAGTGAATTTTAGTGATTCCTCCTAAGTGTTAAAAACACAACTTCTGCGAGAAACAGTATTGTCTCCTCGACAGAATTGATTAGCAGTGCAACCTTAAGTCAAGTGGTGAATTCATGACTGTAACTAGGCCGAAAGGTATGATAATTTAAAAAAAACTGGCCAAATATTTGTGTAAATATTTAAAATATCTTCAATTTTCAAAATATCACAAAAAAAAATTATTTCCTTCTGGACGGAATTTTCAGAAATCCTTTTTAGTGAGCGATTTGAAAGATTTGATTTGAGGTATCTTACCTGTACGATGAAGAAATAGGAATAGATGATGGTAAATAGGGGCAGGAAATAAACGAAAACTGAATAGACGAGAATGTAGCTACGGTGAAGCCATTCTTTATTCAGGTAATCCGTTCCGCAAGCTGTCATATTGCCCTCTGGCACGTACCTGGATAGAATTGCAAAAGTAATTATCCTATAAAACATACGTTGGTATTCTAGATTTTAATGATTAGGAGAGGAAGCAAAAGTACGACCAATCCCTTGGTTACTAAAATCTGGGATTCGGAAACTGAGATTTCAATAAAAACTTGTTCCAACCTGTTCCAACCAAACATGGGTGCCAGCGTCCAGATCAACGAAAACAGATATACGAATAATATCCTAAACAGAGCTCCTTTGTGTGTGAGCGGTTTACCGCTCAAACCCTTCACTATGACGTTGTAGCGATCCAGTGCGATCATGGTCATGGTCCAAATGGACACGCACCCAAATAGTGACCCGAACATTCCGTACAGTTCACACATGAAAGGTCCTGCAACCGACTCCCCCGAAATTCCCCACAACGTCAAACACTGATCAACTTACCCAACACCCACGTCTCATTGTAACAATTGAGGACCATCACGGGGCACATACAGGTCATCATGAGGAAATCGGAGAAGGCCAAGTTGACGACGAACAAATTCGAGGGTGTCCTCAGCGATTTAGTGCTGCTAAAGATGTAGATTACCATGGCGTTGCCGCTGAACGAGATCATGCCCAGTACGCCGATGACGAGTCCGAGGATGGCGTGCCACATGGGATTCAGGGGAGGGTATTGGTACCAGTGGTCGTCCACCAGGGGCAGCATGTCCGGTGGTACCTTGTCTACCACGGTCAAGTTACCTCCGAAGCCACTTCCTGCTCTTGCGGCCGCAACCCAGGCTTGAAACCTGGGTTCGCCCAACACCGACATTGTGAATTCTTAAGTGGAGAGAATCAGAAAGGCAAAAAGGAAATTATTCGCATTAGAAGTTTGGCACAACGATATTAACACACACTATAAGAATTGGATGGCTCAACAGTCGTTAGTTTCACTTACAATTATCAAATTTCTTCAATAGCCTTTTCACTATCTCGGCTGGATGTTGCTACTAACATTAGGATCGCGACTCAATTTACTTGTGTGCGACATTTTTCTTTTATACCAACTTAAGCTGTAATAATTCAATAATATATAATCCCCTGAAGGAAAGAAATATGTTATGCTATTGTAGGGTTTCATACATAGTTACACATGTAGATATACATAATTCTGTTACATTGTAAGGAAGTATCACTCATCGTAGAATTTCATGATTAATTTTAAAGATTACATAAAATATATAGATCCAATTAATTTTCCACTAATTTCTACAGTTGGCTTTGACAGAAATAACACTAAATTGTAAATAAAATAAGGTATATTTAGACAAATTCAATAATAAAATCGGAAATATTTACAGTTTAAAAATTGATAATTTGAATACCGCCTCCTTTCGTTTCAATTTCGTTTCTCTACGAAACCCTACCAATCAGTAACTTTTGATTTTGAATCCTTTCTCGTATCTCGCCCAGCGAACGGTTCTTCTTCTTACAGAATTTGTTTTTCCAAAGCCACATCCTGCAGTCCTTCTTCCACATGGTCGCTATGTCGTTCAGAGAGTACTTTCTACCCCTGTAAGTCAACATGTCGTCTTTAACCAAATAAATTTGATTAGAAAGCACTTCCTTTGTGACGTAACCATTCTCAACGCCTCTCGCCTCTTTCCCCACATCGTTGTCAAGTCTAGTAACGTTATGTTCCACCTTCAGAATGACAGGAAAAAAAACAAAAAATTCCTTTATAAAAAATATAAATTTCAAACTCACCTCTCGTACACTATCTGATTTGCTACAAGCCCTCAACTCCTCTAAAGCGCCGGTAAAAGATCTAGCCTCCCTCAGCCTCAAATTGGATAGGCGCGTATTGAGACCGATAGTGGAAACTGACTTTCTTGCGGCGATGCCACTTTTACGACAGTAATTTTCTTCACTGCTCGACCATTCCATGATTCGGCAGAAGGTTGTGGCTATACGTGACGATGGACAATGGGTAATTTTAAAGTGGTGCGTAAAATGTAAAATTTTAAAATCAATCTTGATGACATATTTGACACGCTTGTTTTGTGGATTTTGTTTATGTTGACGATAACGAAAATGTAATGGAATATCGAAGCAAATACGAAATTGCCAGCTGTTATGTGTGTTCCGTACGTCAAACTTTAATTGAGATAAAAGTTGTAAGATGGCTCTCCTCAAATCAAACTTTAGAATTCTAACGTTTTTGGCAACAACTATTATATAAATATAAAGAATAATCGAGTTCGTAAACCATTAGTTGATGATTTACAAATTTTAGGTAAATTAGATAAAAATTTAGGGGAGATATCCTAAAATATTCACGGATTTGCGTGCAAGATTTGAAACCGGTTTAGAACTACATATGTATAGTTGACGTAGAACGTCAACTGTGGTTATGCAAATGGTTTATTATATTGAATTAAATATGCGAAATACAAGGAGAAAACATATAGTTCACAAACGTTAAAATTCATACAACCATACACAGTGATTAGTCTCAACAGTTGGTATCCAAAAACGTCCCTAGATTGGTAGAAATATAGTTTATATTTACTCTCGTGGATTGGCTATACCGTTTGTCACCTGTCATCGCACCATTTGTCATTCGTAGTTATCCCCGTTGTTATTATTTTTGGCGTTCTTGTATTTAAGTGAATATGAATTAGTGTATAACCAATCTAGGGACCTTTTTCGAATGTAGCTGCTTGTGATGCACCTAGTTGGTGGTCAGCCGATATATAGCTGTTGGTTCCTCCACAAAGGGGTCGGTCAACGGTACAATAAGAGTAGATATAGGCAACTTTATTTGTTGCATGAATGCATATAGGGTTGCCTGAGTCAAGGTAAAGTCACTTTTCGATTTTTAAAGTTTTATTACTGCAGTAATAACATAAATAAACAAAATAATAATACATAATTTAAATTAGACAAGTCTTACTCATAGAAACGCATTAAAAAAATTCTATTTATCACTAAAAGTACTAATTTATTACTACAATATTAAGGATCAACTGGAAGTTCCAGTTGTCGTTTCAAACAACGCCAGGTTCGTCGTAGTACCGGAAGATGTCGTTGTTTCCACTCCCAGCGTCGTTGTAGGTGGTATAAGAGAGGGAGCCACTGATGTAGTACTCGTTACACTACTACTGATATTCGGTACTCTCACATTATGTCTATTTGCTGCCGTTTCAACGTCTATTTCTTCGGAATTAGAGTTAATGTCGGCATTGTATTGTTCGCTAGGTGATGGAGATCGTGGCAATAATGGAACTAAGCCGATACTTTGAACGTGAGCCCTAACAGGTACACCTGGAGGTGCTGTGAAGATTGTATCGCCGTAATTTGTGATGATAGTGTGGTACCGGTCGCCGTTAGTCGATCCTGTCAGTTCGAATTGTAAGAGGGGCTTTTCCGGAGCTGGACGAAGGGATGGTGTTTGTGCAGATGGTCTACCTCCGTATATTGTAGATGTTGGGCGTTGTTGAAAGATGTCAGTACCAGCTCCTGATTGGTTTATATCGAATATGTCTTCGTCTGAAGATGGTCTCTCAGTAAAACTGGGTGGTGGTCTTGTAGAAAAACTACTTCCACTTGGCCTACCCACTTGGGGCCTTCCGAACGAACTTTGGGGTTTACTAAAAGGACTTGGGGGTTTACCAAAAGAACTTGGAGGCTTCCCAAAGGTACTTGAAGGCTTCCCAAAGGTACTTGGAGGCTTCCCAAAGGCACTGGGAGCATTGGTAGGGGAACCACCGCTTTGCCCAGGTCGTCCAGTTGATATCGGTGGTCTATAAGTGCTCGGTTTCACTTTTCCTGGTTTACCGGGAGCTGGTTTAACCCCGCTATTAAATAGATCATCAAATAATTCCTCTCCTTCTTCCTCGCTGATCCCCCCAAACACCCCTTGTTGTTGCGACGGTTTAGTCGGTCTAACGGTGTCAAAATCGGATACACCACCGGGTCTAGAAGTGACTTTATCGATTTGATTCTCCTCCGGGCCCAAGGGAACCTTATCATCTTTATCTGGACCTGGTTTGGGCGTAACGTAAGTACTCGCTTCCTGGGCGAACACGTCCAAATCCGATTCCTTACTCTCGTAGAAATCTGGTGGGACGATATCTTGGGAATTGAATGGGAAGATGGTGGGTAGATGTGGCCCTTTGACGTTTTTCAAGACTCTGTAACCAATGTTAGGGCCGGCTATGTAGTGGACTGAGTGTTGGACACCCTTTTCGTCCTTGTAGGTGTAAGAACCGCGTACATTTCCAACACTGTCGCTGACTTCAGTGCGTCTGTGGTCAGGACCGAGGGCAGCAAATCTATGCACAGTGTAGATATAAGTATAGTCGTCGTTTCAAAGATATAATAAAATAATATAATGCGATAATTTCGGTTCTAAGGAACTATTTAAGTTCCACGACATTCCCTGCATGGGATAAAGACCAAATCTTACCGTTTCTTTAGAAAGAAATTCAGTTACGAAAAAGTTGTAACATATCTTTCTCTGTGAAAAAAAGTTTATAAAAAGATAAAAACCTGTAGCTTCCATCTAGCCCGCGTTCAACAAAAGATCTTCCCCTCATATAAGGTTTTCGGGGATCCCGAAAGAACAAAGTCCTGTACGAATTTGGATAAGAATCTGGGTGTGGCGTTTTCACGTGAAAACCGGTGTTCTTTCCCGCGATGTATTCGACCTCATGTTTATCGCCGACATCGTCCAAATAAGAATACGATCCTTTAACATCCCCAAACCTATTCGCTCCTATAAATAGTATTATTACAGTAAACACCGAAAAAGAAAGATTTTATTCAATATCAATTTACCTTCTTTCCTATTATAAGCCCTGGTGTTGAATTGGAAGTTATAACTAGGATCCTCGTACGGGTCAAAGTACGGATCATCTTTGTTACCGATAGGTCCAACTTTCCTCTGACTTAAATCGTATTTCCTAACCACGTTATTACCTTTTGGACGAAAACCTCTCGGTCCAGCGGTGTATTCGGTTTTGTCTAGGCCACCTGGAAGATACGGTGAGTAATTTTATCCAAATCGTTTTCGGGGTTATGTTTTACCTGTTCCCGGGTTTCTGCCACCGAAAACTCCGTTCACCACGTTATTTCTGTTGGCGTGACTCTCGTGGTAGGAATCTGGGTTATCGTAGCGAAAATCGTAAGAACCATCGGTATTTAAAACGTTATAATCGTTGTCTTCGGCTTCGGTTTGATGTTCCAATGCCGATATTAAGATCCATACTAAGAACTGCACAACGAAAATGATATAAACGTTGTATCATTGAAATTTAAAATGCGTGAAAAAGGGAAACAAAATGCTTCAAAGCAAAAAAATATTGTTGCACTAAGTCGACTATATATTTTTATGTGAGGAATTTGAAAACACTTTGATTTACGTAACTACTTTAATAGTTAGTTAATAGTTAGTACTTTAATAGTGTTTTCATGTCTGTGTCGTGAATACTGATGTGCGAATGCATTTCTAGGTATAATTACCGCAGCGCATGCGTAATGTGTATTTGGTCGCAGTGTATCATTTGGTGTGTATCTAGTTGCAGTGTAACAGCTTCCTCAGATTTCTTTTAAAATACATTTGCCTTTGAGCATAAAACCAAAAACCTTTTCCTGAGTTTCTTTTTTACGAAAGCTTTCATTTAAGAAATATTATTAGATAGATCTTGAATGAAAAATGAAATAACCTCCTTGCCATTCCTAATAATACAGAGATTTTTTTATTATTTGGAACACCCAATAAATCAAAAATATTATTTATTGAATACTTATCGAATCCATTAAAAATTATATTTAGAGCAGTTATTTGAGTTAAGAATTTACCATTTTCATTTTTAAAATGACGATTTTTTGTGTTTTCTGTATGCAAAGGAAATATTACAGAAATTTAATTTATGTTTCTACCATAACCTCAATCGATAAACGTGGAAAAGCTTTCTTATAGTAAAACTAAGATGTTTTAAACTATATACACAGGTGGCTCATGTATTTAGATCAGTTGTTTATGTTGAATTTCTATTTGCATTTTTTAAATGATTATAGTATACAGTCCTCTATAAAAAAATTACAGAAATATAATTTGTCATATATCTATGATTCTTTCCTAACCCCCTTTAAATTGTGCAACAATTTTAAATATGATTTCTTTTATGTTTAACAAAATTATGGTATCATAACGTAATTGTTATGAAACAACCTGTCTATCTAAACGATTCGTCTACCTGTATATACTATACAGAGTATCCAAAAAGAAAGCAAGCCTTTGCCATTTGTTTTTATTAGAGTTGCGAAGTATTATCAAATTAGCAAAGTGATATTTTATGTTGATTAAGATGGCGAAAATAGAAAAAAATTTAATTGAAAAACAAGATTAGATGAGATCTGATTAAAAAAAAATTCCGTTAAAAGAAATTTAATATTCACCAAGCAAAAAAGTCTTTTTCTGATTATCACTATTGTAATCAATATAAAAAATATCCAATTCGCTTATTCATGATCGCAATTCCAATAACATCAAAGTTAGCAATGGTGAAGATTTACTTCTGGACACGCTGTATATAGCACTATAACTCTCATCGCAACAGCACTGATAATCCAAAAAAAAAATAGATTTTCTTCACTACACTTTTCATTTCACTAATGTTTCGAGGGGAAATTTTAGGTTAGCAAAAATCGTCCTGTCATTGACATTTTTTTACTCACTTTGTAATGCATTTTTTTTTCTTTAAGGTTTACGACAGGTAACAGAAAAACCATCCACCATACTTTTAGAAATTATTCGTGTTGTTTGGGGCGTAAAGCACTAATCACTGGCACAAGTCTTTATGGGCAAATGGTTTTTATATTTTTTCGCCATTTAGGGGTGGGGGCAGCTGAACCTTAGAAGCAAAGGCACGCATCTCGGGTCCAATTCAGCCGTCATTCATTGTTTACAAAATCTTTACGAAGAGCCTTAGGTGACCATGTGTAAAAATGATAGAAAGTTGCTCAACACTTACTGGTTATGTATTTATTCGCACGTATAAGTACCGTACTGGCTGATGGTAATGTTGTGGGCAGAACCGAGATTCGTATATTCGTTAAAGGAATCAGGGTGCCAGCTCTAGCGTGAAGATCAAAGATGTCCTTGTCACTTGACTGTGTGCTTCGCGGTCTACCGCTTGCAATTAAAACGTCGGATTTCGGCATTTTAATAGTTTTAAAAGTTTGTATTATTAATTTAGTACGGGAATAACTAATGTAAAACGCATCGGAATTCAACAGGAATGCAATTTACGTATGTTTGATAATCTAACATAACCTATCTGCATAGAAAAAATTCGCCAAAACATTTCTTTTTTACCGACCTATTGTTTGGAACATCGCTAATATATGACAAGTTATTTTTTAATTGTGCAGCGGATAGGTAAGTATGTAATTATTCTTTTTTTTGTGTTGTACTTGACCTAAAATTTTTATGGATTTGTGATTAAAATAATTTTGTGGTTCTAGCAACAATGGTCGAACGAAGAGATTACAAAAGCTTAAATTAAAGGCCATCTTTATTGGTAGAAAAAAATGTAATTTGTTGGGTGTACTAATAATTATCATTTTTTTATGGTAAATGTTAATGTTTAGATGTTGGCATGACAGCATAAATGCGCCTAAGGAGAATTTAAATTTAAAATTCAAATTCATATAGAAACGGATGAGCTTAAGCCATTTAAGCATTTACTTCAGTTTCCTTCGTCACTTATTCGCTCATTAACTCCACCGTAGCCGATGTTAATTAGACGCGTTGGGGAATCCACAGGCACATAATCCTCGAAACGGATGTAGTTCGTCGTTGCACAAGCTTTCGACTGCCAATTATCTAATTATTAGATAAATCCACCTGAGAAACGTTACGTTTTAATATATCAATAATTATCCACGCTTCTGTTGTAATGTGTTCTTAAATAGGATCTACGCTTAATATCATATGTACACATCTCTTTGTTATTAATTAATTAATTTTGATCACGTCGAAACCGTAACAAATTATAACAAGCAGGATATGATCGATTTTAACTTCATATTAAACACATGAAGTAACGAATTTTATTCGAAAAGAAAGTCGTGATTGGTTATTGTATCTGACACAACAGAAATCATATATTACCTTGTCAAAGTGGGAATTTTAAAATTGCTCCTTAAAAAAACAGATTTCAATCGCGTATTGCAATTCTATTTTACTTATTCTTCTTTTTCAAAGATAATCTTGTTTTAATCAGAAAGCGGATACATTCTCGCGTAGTTCTGATTCGTACTTATCTTACACGATCATCTGGCCATTGTAGCATTGTTACGGCCTCCCAATTAATGAATGCGAAGAATGGAAACA
The DNA here is from genome assembly GCA_031763485.1 of Osmoderma eremita. Lineage (NCBI taxonomy): Eukaryota > Metazoa > Arthropoda > Insecta > Coleoptera > Scarabaeidae > Osmoderma > Osmoderma eremita. The sequence goes on from JARFOC010000073.1 coordinate 17,408, forward strand.
ATGAGCATCAGATATTGAACTTTTCTTGTATATATGTACGCTTTCGTCCGTATATTGTGACATACTGATTCTGTCAAGATATTTTTCTTATAATTTTGTATCTTGAAGTATCAAATTTAAATTTTACACTATATATAGAAAAACGGAAAAAGCAAGTGTTTTTAGGTTACCCCGGTTGCCCTAGAACACTACGCGAACAAAGCACACAAAATTGTTGCTAGGGGGCGCTGTTTTAAATGTCAAATACAGTTACAAGTATGTCCGGTACATGCCTGAAATAAGTTTTATTATCCAAGCACAAAGCAGTTAATCTGTATTGCGTGTTTTAAAATTAAAAACCCTCAACAGATTTCTAATTAAAGGTCAAAACACTAACGTTTTAATATACATACGTACGGTTGCAATCTTTCGAATCTTACAATCATTGAATTTAGTGTCTTCATTTAACAAATCCAGACGTTTAGATCCTGCTTGGAACGACTATTTAGCTTCACACATATGTATATCCTCCTGACAGTATAACTTACATCAATTAGTTCTAGTAGCTTAAGAACACAAACAATGAATTTCGAATAAGAATCCTATAGATTTTATAGATATTTAAGCATAAATATGTAATGGATATTCTGGTTTCCGTTTCTGTCGTAAACAAGCAAATAAAAAATGAATTTTCATCATTTTTGATTTATGAGGAAACATAAAATTTGCAATGGGTATTCATATTTTACGAAATATACAAGGTACATTGCAGTGTAGCTTAGTTAGAACCAGTTAGTTTCTAACCATTATCACTGATTTATTTATATTATATTTACTTGGTTCATTTATTAACTGTTATATTAAAGTACTATTTTTT
>JARFOC010000075.1:0-12022 GCA_031763485.1 Osmoderma eremita
TATCGATATATCGAACATCGATATCCGGATGATATCGATTATCGATATTAAATTCCCAATATCGCACAGCCCTAGTCGTGATGAGGTCTCTTCCATTAATAAGTATTACTAATCCTTCACGCATGTCTCCTGGTTATTTTTTTTTTACCCTTCTATTGTTTAGTGGGTGTAATAGAATATTGCCATGACTATTCAGTACGTCGTGGTGCTTTAACCAGTTTCACAACTTTGACGATGTATTTGTAACTCTTCATAGATCGTTTGGTTTGATACATACCACGGTGCATTTGTTATCATCCGCACTATTTTTGATTGGAGTCTTTTAATGATGGCTACATTCGATTTGCTGGCACCACTTCAAAGCTCTATTCCATATGTCCAAATCGGCTTGATGACTGCCTTGTATAGTAAAATTTTGTTTTCTGCTGACAACCTGGATTTTCTTCCTATGAAACGATATAGTATCTGTTTATGTTTTCTTTTGTCCAGTGTAAACCTAAGAATTTTGTGCTCCAGGTTACTGGAATTTCGGTATAGTTTAGATATGTATTCCATCACAGAGCTCTCTTTGCGGTGACTTGCGTATATTTCATCTCACTTACTTTGATCTTTGGCTTATGTAGCTAGGTATGTATTTTGCTGTTGATGATCTGGTACTCTGTTTAAGACTTCGCATGGGTGTACGTTGGATGTAGGGATTACCGTATCATTCGAGAATGATCCCATGGTGCACTGCTGTATGTCTGCTGTATAGAGTACATAGAGTAAGAAGCCGATGATGTGGCACTCCTAATTTGATGGTGAAGTCTCCAGACATGCTCTCGTTTGTTCTAACTTTAAATTCTCTGTCACTTAAGTAGCATTTCAGGAGATCATTAGTACGCTATCAGGAGAGACTGCTTAATTTTATATAGTAGCCACTATGCCAAATCTTGTCGAAAGCCTGGCTGACATTTAGGGTTGCGGAAGTGCAATATATAGCTTATTGGGGTATGCGCTGGATTGGATGGTGGAATGGTTCTTTCGAAACTCAAATTGATGATGGGGTATGCATTCTTCGGGCCAGTATTTATTGTGTGCGGTAAGAGTCTTTCAAAAAGCTTCCAAATAGCGAACTGCAAACTGCTGCGACGATGTCACTTCGGTCAGATCTTTTCCTGCTTTGGGTGTTAGGATTATTTCAGCTATTCTTAATTGCTTCGGCCAACCCTTAACCATTGCATGTCGAGCTCGCAAAAGCGATTGAGGCGGTATTGTTTTTTTTGTATAATATGTGATGTGATTAGAGGTTAAGTGTAATAAACAATACAATTAGTAATGTTAAATTTAATGTTAGTTAACTACATACTTATATTAGGAATACTGTATTTAAACTAGTACAACTATGTAATAAAATTAAAAAATAACATCTCATTTCACGTCATTGTATAAGTTAAATATTTACTGTTAATATTTAAATATCTGTATTTGTAAGTTTGATTCGCATTTGAATTGTGGCGTATTTTGTGACAAATAAATATGTATATGTATAACACATACATATTTATTTGTTGATGCTAATAATTTCCGAAACAGAATATTAATAATTAATAAATTCCTGTAAATAAGACTTGTTTTTTTTTGATTTCCTATAGCTTTAAAAATCAAGTTGCTTATTTCAGATAATTTAATTTGTATGATTCAGAAAATGTTTAGATTATGAATTTATCTAGTTTCTATCTATATCCAGGTATTTACTGCTGGACGACAAATGAAAAATTCTCTAATCATAAATTCTCATTGATAAGCATGACTTCAATTGCATAAAACCTTGTTTTGAAACTGCATTCAAGCATTACGTGATCTTATAACGATTTTTATAGATTTATAGCATATACATACGTTATAAAACAGTGCAATAAAAACATTTATATACTCTATAAATTATATTCAAATTTCAGTACCATCCAAGTCTCCATTCGGTTCTTTTATAGATGCCACTTTGGTATTTAATTTTTTCTTGTGATTTTGTATTTTTCGAATCAAATTGTTCCGCAGATGAATATATTCTTCGGCCGAATTTACTGGAATGTCTTGAACCCTAAATAAAACTGCCGATAACTTTTCATCGATCTCGTCATATTTTTTCATGGGGTTCGGCCCGGAAAATGTGTTAATCTCCTCTAAAATTGCGTCGAGATCTTTTAGAATGGTGTCCTTCGTTTGCAATAAGGCGGCGATAGTTTTAATGTCGTGCATTAGCTTCGATTTCAACGTTTCGGATTCCCCGCTTGCCGGTAGATTACGAATCTGCGTTAGCGTTGACGATATGCGCTGATTAATGTTTTGGTTGTCTTGCACGACGTTTTCCAATTCAGTAGCCTCCAGTTTTAGATTGTTAACAATCTGTTCAAGGCTTAACAAAGGAGAAATATCGGTCGCTTTACTCCGATAATAGATGATTAGCTGCTTTAGATATTCATCGTAGTAATCGGCAGTTTTCTTATCGTCTATGCGATCCAGTAGAATCCTTGCAATGTCGAAGTCTTCATCGAAATTATTATTTTTATTCGCCTCGTAGTCTTCTAGTTTCCCTCTGATTTCCGACAGCTTATGCACCAATTTATTAGTAGACTCCATGAGGGATTCCTTCTTCACTTCTGCCACTATATCTTCTTGACTGCTAACCTTGAGTGATCTCTCATCCAAGATATTCAGGTAATGATCGATTTTCTGCTTTATTTGTTTCCTATTCGCTTGCAATTTCTCGTTGCCCTTGCAATCGATAGAGTCAACTTCATGCATACAGTCGTTTAGTTCCTTTTCAATTTGTACGTACTGAATGTTTCCGTGTGTACCCGAAAAGCAATCCACTTTCTTTTTCAATTTTTGCAGATTTTCCACGACAGCTTTCAGTTTTGCCGTTTCCTCTTTTCCGTCCTTCTTAGACCTTTCGTCAATCAGTTTATATGCGGCTTGAATTGTGTTTATCACGTCTGTTTTAGAATCGGTAACTACAGGATTCAAATTGGTTTCGATTTTGATCAAATCCTGTTCAACTTCTTCTAATTTAGATTTATGATTGGCACACTCACTGGGTGGACAGGTTTCTATAGCTGTGGTAATGTTTTTAAGTTTTGCTTGCAAGTACTCGATCTCGTCGATAATTTTTTCGACCGAAGAAGCATTTGTATTTTGCTGCTTATTAAACGATGTAGGTGAATCGGTGGTCACTCCTTCCTGTGACAAAAGATTGCCGGTACTTTTGCTTTTCGCCTTCTCTCCTTTGCTTTTGAAAATTGCCATACTGGATCGATTTTTATTCATCTTATTCAAACTTTGAGTCGAACCGGGTTTATTTTCCACTGTATTCCTTCGTTTGAACTCTCCCGATTTATCTGGTAACTTCATAATGTAGCTATTTATATCATTTTGAACTGTAGTTAAAACCGTTTCTACATTATCCTGGTTTTCGGTAGTTAAATACCGCTCAATATCACAACTTAACCTTTTCCACTGATTCTTAAAATCGTTTAACTCGTCAATTAATATATCGGTTTTTTTATTTTCATTTTTACCTCCTTGCGCAATGTTTAATTTCTCTTTATTTTTCGCCACTTTCGCCTCGTACTTTGCAGCATTTTCAGACAAAGTTTTCAGCATGTTTTGAATAATTTTTATCGTTTCGTTTTTCTTTTGTTCCACTTTAGAATTAGCGCTGTGGATGTCGTTCAGTTTTGCCCATAAACTCCTTATGGTTTGATCGATGTTGGTATAGTCCAAATCATTCTTAAATCCTTGGTAACCATCTACAACGACTTTCATAGCTAGCACATCGTCTTCCAAGCCATTAATTTTTTCGATAGCAATCTTGATCTTACTAGTGTTTTCTTCCGCTTTATTATTTAACGCTTGTAAATTTGATTTGATTAGATTTATAGTCTTAAGTTTCTTTCTGCGGCTCTCCTCCGAACTGTCATCTAGGCCCTGCAATTTTGCCCAATAACCTTTCAGGATTTGATCTAACTCCCGATACTTAGGATCACCTTTGACATCTTCAAATAGCATTACTTTCACTTCGAGATCCACCAAACTTTCTTCAATTTCATTTATGATCTGTAGTTCTTTCTCAGCCTTTTTAACTTTGTTATTTTCTTTATCTAGGATGCCAGAATTGCGATTTTTATAAGATTTTAACTTGTTATTATATCTGATAAGCTTTCTACTGATACTTTCTTTCCTTTCATATAAGGGATCATTTTTTTCAACGTCTATAGTGGTCAAATCCGCATATAAAATACCAATCTTTTTTTCAAAGACAACAAATTCGGAGACATTTTCCAATTCTATTGCCCTATTTATTTCCTTCATCAAGCTGTTTGTGCTTTCTTCTAACTCAGATATATTCATCATGTTTCTGTCCCTGTCAATGTTGACAGTTTTTTGAACAGCGGACTGCTCTTGTGGAGTGACAACTAACGCCTTCTTCTTCAAATTTGGCGTTTGATCAATAAAGGAGTGCGATTCTACGGCAGCTAGATCAAGCTCGCCTTCATTCCTTTCCACGATTTCTTCCAATTTCCTTAGCAAGTCTACAATGTCCGCTTGAATATTGCTGCAGATGTCTTTTGTAGCAGGTTTTGCCTTGCTCTTCACATCCTGAATTTCTTGACTGTACTGCGTCAATTCACCTTGTATACTTTGGTATCTGGAATCTCCTCTGAAGCCGTCGAAATTCTCTACTTGCGATCTGATGTTTTGTAAACTCACTGATACGGTATTGGCTCGTTCGGATTTGCTTTGGCGAAGCTTCGATGATCTTCGGAATTGTAGATTTTCACCATTTATGGAATTTTCGCTCTTGCTAGATGATCGCCCCATAGCCGGCCGGGAGTTTGTTCCGCCCATTTTGATACGAACGGCTCTCTGTGTTACAAAATAACGAATTAGTATTTACAACAGCTGTATGTATGTGCTGGGTTTTATTATATTTATCACGAGACAACTTAATATTTAGAAAATGAAAAAAGTTTTAGACGAAAGTTTTATCATAATAAAATTTCCATAAGATAGCGCTGTTGTGGTTGCTATTTATAATAGGCGTCAAAAAGATAAGCTCAAGTCAATTTTGTATTTCTTTCAATAAGTTTTTCAGTTTGAACGAGGAATCGTATGGGATGACATACTTTATAAACCAAATAATTACACCTTGAAATTTCATTTTCTAATAATAATAATCATAAAAATAATAATCTTTATTGCCCAACAGAAACGATTTACAAGTATAAATGCATACATATGTATATACATAGGAAAAGCTATGCAATGCAGATGGCAAAATAGATGACAAAATTAAAATAAATATATAAAATTTCAAAAACCTTTTCTGAACTCTTTTCAGATGTAGTTCTTGATAAATATAAACGGGAAACCAAATAACCGGCGCGTACTCTAGCTTAGGGCACACCAAGGCCCAATACACAATACAATATACTTTCATGACAAATTAAAAAATCCTCTGCAAGATCTTATTATAAAATTGAGTGATTGCGACACTGATCCACAAATGGCATATGTTTCAAGACCACGTCGGCTCTCATTGTCAAACAAATCCTGAATGATTCGGGATTTGGTTGACAGTGAGAGCCGACGTGCTCTTGAAACATATGTCCGGAATTTTATTAAATTAATTTGTGCGGTGTGGATTTCCTGATACTGCGTATTAGTGATACCAGCCCACAGTCCTTGCAATTCTTTCACAGAAATGGCAAATGGGAAGTTTTTCTACCACATATCGGTTGGAAAACTGTATTCGATGATCTTATGGATGAAAGTGCCTCTTGGTGCTTTTCGGATTGCTATTTTGTATCGGCAATTACTTGAAATGGTTTCAAACAATTGGGATGTTTTGTATTGGAGAAAACTATTTTTTTGTTGACGTTTTTAGTTTTTGAAATATCTTTAGATTTTGAAAACATATCGTCAGGTAATTAGTTTTAGGTTAGGTAGTGTTAAGACTTTGCTTATCATTAAATGGTCTTTAAGAACTTATTGAAAACCTACCACTCTATTTGAAAAAATAATGGTTTAACCTTAGTATGATTAATTAATTAACCCGATTAACAGAAACTTCATTGAACAGACTTCCCATTGAAACAAGGGGCTTCCCAAATAAAGTAATATCATCTTAATACAGGGACAAAAATTGGTATTGATGCTATGCAGGTCTAGCAGCAATACTTTGTCATCCTGTGTAGTTTAGTTGGACATTCTTGCAGACAAGAAGGGAATATGTTTCGAATGTTAAAAAAAGTAATGTTTAAGTTATGTATATGTTACGGGCAACTTGATTAACCGGGCAGTATTAATATGGACCGATCATTATGAATAATGACCAAGAGGGTCGGCCAAATTGATAAATTTATTACTTTGGCCGGCCTATATTAATAATGCCCGACGGCCCGTGTTCCATTTAAAAAATCAAGGTTTGAAATAGCTTGAATTTATCAGTTGGACCGGGCAGTATGAATAATTCCCTACTTCTAAGCCGACAAAATTTGAGATTCTTGTGACGCAGCTAAAGTATCACTTGAAAAGCAAGCCGAAAAAATGTTGGCGCGTTCAAATGAAAAAATTCCTGTTGCAGAAATAGGCCAAAGCGTTCGAATAAGGGTACCAGATGTTGATCGGGCCAAGATGGATAGTCGTAATATAATTGCTATCGTTATTTCTGTGGAAAAAGAAAGCCTTTACAACTAGAAACTAAACACGGTATTTTAAACCAATTCTACTCCAGAAATGAGTTTACTGTGTCTAAAAGTTCATTTCTATTGGCGATGTTTCAAAAGTTGATATAACTCTTCCGGAATGTGCTCGAGACTCTCATTTTGATGGACAAGGCTTCCAACATTGCAATTGTACTGGTGACTGCACTTCAAAACGTTGTGAATGCAAGAAATCAAACATTCTTTGCAATTCAAAATGTCACAAAAGCTCGCTTTGCAAGAATAAATAATTCTAATCTTAATAAAATCATGCAGTTTTACTTACATTGCCCACTTGTCACGGACGCTGTATACAGACCGGTTATTCATAGTGACCGGACTTTTCAAGTTGCCCGTAATATATACATATTCTTTGTTGATGTATATTAGTCCTGTTTGTTTTCTTTGTATTATTTTTTAGTTAGCTACAATAAAAATATTTCGCGATATCTTCTTGCACTATAGTTATTCTTTTAACTACAATCACGTATACCGTCAATGGTAAGAAATACGAGGGACGCATCAAAAACTGTCCTAAATTAGTAAACGCGAGTACTAAAATTAAAATTACGACCTCTAACTCCATTGTATCAAAAATGTACTGTCTCCCGAAAATACACAAACCGGGTGATTCAATGAAGCCAATTGTTGCGGGAAAGACTCACCGACGTACAAATTGTCCAAATGACTAGTGAACGAATACAAAAATTTGCCCTATAAAGTTAAAAGCTTAGAAGTTGAGAACTCATTGGTGTTTGTTAATAAAGTTAAAGACATCCAGCTAAACAACGGGGAAATTTTAGTATCGTTTGACGTTTGTTCACTTTTTTCAGCGTACCAATACCAGACACGTTAGAATATCTGGTGGTATTTTTTAAATACAATCAAATAGATGAAATCAAAATCGCGGAGTACAAAAGGCTAACCAAATTATACATGTCCCAGAACCACTTTATAATTGGCGGTAAATTTTATGAGCAGGTGGAAGGTACGGCAATGGGGAATCCTTTGTCTCCATTCATTGCAAACCTTTTTATGAACAAATTTGAATTAAGCATGAAAAAGAACGCGGCATATTTTCCCAGAATCTGGTTTAGGTACGTTGACGATATTTTCGCGGTTTTTGATACAACAATATCGACCATTGACGAGTTTCTCGGGAAACTGAATTCACAATTTCGCACTATAGAATTTACAGTAGAGAAAGAAGTGAGCAATCGCCTTCCTTTCTTAGATAGCATGGTAATTAGGAACAACGAGAATAAACTAGAAATTGACATCTATAGAAAAGAAACTAGTACTAGAAGGTTCATAACGGCTGATTCAAACCACTGCGACCAACAAAAAATGGCCGCGATCAATTTCTTAATTCCCATTGAATAAGAGTAGATATAATAAAGAATTGAAATACATCAACGATATATAATAACGTGCTTTATTGTCATGAAAATTACAAAATTTTATCGACAAAGCTAAGGAAAATTACAATTAAAAATGGTAAACAAACAAACAAGTAATACATAGTGTTGACACACTAAGTTGTCAGATACGTGTAAAAATAAAAAAAAAACACAAAAAAATACAAAGCTTTAAATTTAAAATTTAACCCTCCTCCGAAAAAGTCGCTAACTGCGTAAAGAGATATAGCGTATAGCGATCTACAATGGTTTCTCGTCTACCGATGTCGAAAAAACGCTCAAGAAATTCCAATATAAACAATTTCTGATAAATTTCACAACCTTAGAGTCAGTATAACCGTTTCATAAAATCACAAAAGGATTAAATAGTCTGTTTAAAAGCCAAAATTTTGCAGTCGCGTTCACTTCTTGGAATACGTTACGTAATCATCTGGGGAATCCGATGGACATATCTTCTCAAAAACAAAGGTCAGGAATTTATAAGATTTTATGCGCCGACTGTGATAAGGTTTATATTGGATAGACAAGAAGAGCTATAGAAACGCGGTTTAAAGAACATATCGCCCATTACCGTTACAATAGATCAAATTACTCGCGATAATTTGAAATTATTAAGAAACGTAAACTCACCGCGAGAACTAGACGCGTACAAAACGATATATATTAAAAAAGGATCGAACTTACTAAGTCGCGAAAAAGGAATTTTAGAACATTCCAGTTTAATGAATATTTTTACCAGGAAAGAAAACGGACATCTGTATATTTTTCTTAAATGCGCACAAAACAGATGTTTTTATTTATGAGCGTTAGTTACCTCTACGCTCATAAATACTACCTGCCATTCGGGTCAGGCAGATTCTTTCGGACGTATTACGCTAAATGTGTTTATAAGTAGAGAGAGATGTGTATATATTTCCTTTTTTAAACGTGCATGTTAGATATTACTTTCGTTTATTCGGGAATTGGTTGACAATGAGAGCCGACGTGCTCTTGAAACATATATCCAGAATTTTATTAAATCAATTTGTGTGGTGTGGATTTCCCGATACTGCGTATTACGTATATAGAGCAACCGTATACAGCAAACCTTACTTAGAAAATAAATAGATAATTAAATTGCGTAATAATTAATAGTTTCTTTCAAAAATCAAAGAAAGCAATGTATTTTAAATTGTAGTTCCACTGACTATAGTCAGTGCGTATGACTAAAATATTCTATGTCCATATTTAAGGGTTAAAATCGATTTGAGCTTATGCGATACTTTGCATTCGATCCTTTACAGAATATGTTAATCGTACGCTTATGTTGTTATCAACTTATCCCCTACTGAAAGGTATATCCGAAAACTTATACCATGAAAAATTGTACAGTGAAATTGGACATGAACGTCGAAACGCCTAGAGGATAGGTTCTTGAATTCCAATTCTGAAAACCCGGTTGAATTTTCGACTTCCCTAGCTGACAATTTAACCATATTTCAAAATGTTATTTCCTGCATTTATACGTAAAACGATGTAATACGAGATACGAGCGTTAGCAAAATATACTCAAATAATATCGCAAAATACGAGTGGAATAAAATTGTATACCTTTATATGATTTCACTTAGGAATTCGCTCTATTCTCGTGTGTTACGGCTTTTTCCCTCTATTTTTTCTTTTAATTATTAACTATAGAAAGTGTACCAATACGTACAATATAATCGAAAACAGCTTCTTTTTTCAAAATTAGTATATTTTATCTTATCTAGGAGCAGATAATATAGATCCAATGAGTAAATAAACTAAGGTTTTCATGATTACAATAAATATTATGACACATTCTCATTTTTCGATTATTTCACTCTAATTTTCGTGTATATACGTAAATGATATGCGCAATTCTTAATTACTATTGCTTACTCCGAAACTATTATTACTTTTACAAATATATGTGTGTATACGGACGGTTGTTAACAGAACGTATCTTAGTAAACAATTCAAAAAATATGTTGCATGTACCTACTACATATTCTACATACCTATTATTTCCTTCGTATATCCTATACAGACTTTTGCGTGGTCACTTTTCTTATACCCATAATTTTTGAAATCACCTTAGTAGCACTTTCATCGACAAAAATAATTGCTTCCAAGATATTAATGGCAGAAGGTATACAGGTGTACTTGCACTATACAACGACGCTGAAACTGATAAGCTGTGTGACTCTTATCTTTGAGCTATTTTCCCAGATAAGTATGATAAGAGATCATAGTGTATAATATGTGAACGGGGAAGTGACAAGTACAACAACAGTATCTGGTTTGATGGTATATTTTGGATGAATTGATATAAATTATTTATTTTTGAACCTCTAGAATGCACAAACCCCGATAGTTGTGTAATATTTTGCTTTCATTATGCATATAAGTAAATATTAAGAAAGGAACGCCTAAAGTACAAAAGACCTTCGAGTAAATGGCTATTTAGTGTTAAAAATCAAGCAAATATAATTATTATATTAAATGTTCGAGCTGCCATCCAGCCACTGATTGAGAATCTTGCATCCCTTCGACATTTTTGATTTGGTTATTTAACCCCAGAGCACAAACCTACGTAAGATTTACGACTTAAATCAAAAATGGGGTAATTTTTAAGTTTTTTCAAATTTTTATCGAGCAACTTTTAAGATACATATAATATGCATACAATCCAAATATATGAACTCAGCATTAAATTTCAACAATCGGAACATTTTCTTGGACAGTGTTCTCCACAGAACGCACGCATGCAGAATTCACAGTGATTAGTGGTCATTCTTCTCATTTTAGATGGACAAAAGGCGCATATTGTGCGTTCTCCTTTCTCGGTAAGTGTAGTTGATGTCCTGTTCGTACTGTTTTGTAAACCAGTAGCAACGGATTCCCGAATCAACTTCGATAAAGTTGGTATTGTGTTACGTTGTTCTAACCATGAACGCACCAATGATGAATGCAAGTTCATCAGAAAGTCGCGTCTAGATAGCGATTTATTGTTTTGTTTGTGATTGTTACAGATGACATACGAATTGATTGTCGCTATATTTATCATTCCATAAAAGATACGCAGCGGCCATCTTTTGGTTTTTAGACTGCAATTCATGTTCGAACACGTTTGATCAAAAGTGTCTGCTCATGCTTTCGTGGAATTCAATGATTTGTGGTTTCAAAGTACGCGTTGATATTTCCGGTTGATTGTGGGTCGTGGATAGCAGTATCACATTTTTGTTTCTCTTCGGCACAGACGAAACGAGAGTTCTTTCGTGGTCGAAACAGAACATTGATGTGCCAGGTTTACGATTTTTTGTATCTATAAATTCGGGTAGAATCTCCCTTTTATTCTTCCTCAATGTGCCCACGAGAGTTAATTTGTATGGATCTTTCAATAATTTTTCTGCCAATGGCCCCGAAGTAAACCAATTGTCCATGGTTATGCGATTACTACCACGAATACTTCGTGTCAGTTCTGTCACATAGTAGTCTGCCAATGGTTAACCATTTGTATTTGTTGATTTTCCTACATATGGAGAAGCACTTTGTTGTAGTATCACAGAGCATCACTATTTTTGTACCGTACTTCGCCGGTTTATTTCGGATGTGCATTCGAAATGGACAGCGTCCTCTAAATGCAAGTAATTGCTCATCTATTGTGACATACGCACTAGATTTATATGACTTTGTGCAGTTTTGTATGAATTCGTTCCATAGTTCACGTATTGCAGCAAATGCATCCGTTTTTTTACGCAATAATCTAGTTTGCTTATCGTCGAATCGAAGACAAGATAATAAAAAATCGAACCGTTCAGAACTCATAACTGATTTGTATATACTGCCACATAAAGT
>JARFOC010000075.1:12122-36359 GCA_031763485.1 Osmoderma eremita
TAAGTGATATCAATTTTTCGCATTTAAGGGTTGTATTTTTGGGTAGGTTTGACAAATACGGGTTTTTCATGCATAATATCAGATTCAGCATACCCAAAACCATAAACTTACTCAACCTTTAATGTAAAATTTGTTAAAACTAAAGAGTAAACAATTTCGATCGCGTTTTTCGCATTCTGAACCACTGTGCGACGTCAGTGCTGGAAAATACAATGTTTTGTGTTAAATTATGAACAGGTAAAACAAAAATGAAAAGGTGGCAATGATAACGTGTTACCAGAAGAATAATAATTTAATACGGGTTAGGGGCATGTTTTCAGTCAATTATTCTGAAGGTCTATAGCATGTACGAAAACTATGCTGAATATTTTTAACGAATTCAAACCAAATGGTTGTGTTCTCACTGAAAAATAAATAAAATCAATCATGTTTCAACAGAACACATCAATCTGAATATCTTAAGTTATGTAGAGGAACGGTATGTAGCATCGCTTTAGATGTAGACAATCATTATGAAGTATCATACAGTTCGATATACAAATCCGTGAAAAAAATCAATTATAAGCCATACAAAATACAAATAACTAAGAGCTTTTCGAGGAAGATAAAATAAACCGAACAGATCTTTGCGAAACAATGTTTAATTTGTTAAATAAAAACGTAGTAACTTTGAACAAAACACTTTTTTACTGACGAAGCTACATTTATCTTTGTTTTGCTTGTCTTAATTAACGATCAGAATAAAATAATTTCTTCATTAAAAGTGTATATTTTATTAAAAACATAACCAAATTCTACTATATCGTAATATTTAACAATTCCATGGTAGGTAATAAATGGTGAGGTCAACACTAAAAAATTCCGGGTTGTACCCTACATTTATTCGTTGGAAAATACTAAATTTGCTTTAGTTATTGATCCCGTACAAATACTCATGCACAAACCTGACACGAATGCAGTACCCTCAAAATATCAGCCGATTTGTATCCAAACGTTTGCTTTCTTTGGGGTTATCTGAAAAGTAAAGTTTATAATAATATGCAAATACTTAATTTGGACGAGCTGAAAGACCGTATATGTACTGCATAGAATTGCCTTGAAAGACAAGGAGGATACTTAGAAAACTTGCTATGAAATCGCACTACACCTTTGTTATGTTGTCGTGCTTGTCTTAATTAATCGTTAGAATTAAATAATTCCTTCATTCCAAGTTGAAATTTTGCACTTTCTTTGTTAAAAGTATAACAAAATTCTTCATAGCTCTGTTTAGCCAAGACAAATAATATTCCCGTAACAAATTTTGACAGTTTCGTAGTAGATTTAAAATTTTCATGGTATGCTGGATAAAACCTACTAGCCAGAGATAATTAATTAATAATAGTGGCGTAATTGCACTGGTCATAGATCTACACTGACGAGGGGTTGACGTATAACTGGTTGTCTACTATGTCGCTTAACGTTACCTGTAGGAAATAATCACAAAAAAACAGCACGGTATATTGAATAGAAGTGATTCTCCCTTATTCTATAGGAATGAATAGATAATTATTCGGTCAAGCGGTTGACAGCGAATACACGTATTTCCGAAACACATGTCCCGAAGACGATTACTGTAAGAAATATTTTTCTTACTACTTGCCCCAACCATGCGGGGTTTGATTTCTAACGTGCGGCACTGTGTTTGCAACGATCGATTAATGTAAATTCCCTGCCGCTGGTCCCTATGCAGGAGGATGCTATTTTAATGCATATTTTTTTTCTGTATGTCCGGTTTTACGCTAGTTAGATAATATACGTACAATGGTTTTAACAAGTATCGCATATTCACAATTAAAATTAATACTTCTCTTTCAAAGGCTTGCGCATTGTTTTCCGGAATTTTCCCCAATGAAAAGAAAACAAAAGCCCCATCAGGAAACGAAATCGCAATCGCGTGCAGGTCTTTCGAATAATGATCATGGATGTTCGTACAGAATAAAAAAATCCGAAAGAACTCAAGCATCGACATCGAGCGTCGGCTTTCCGGTACAATTGTCAGCGTTAATAATGTAAACACTGAATGCGCCGAGTGACTCCTACGCTTGTTACAGAAAATTGCAAACACCAAAGGTAATCCGGAAAATGAATTGAATCGTCGAATGGAGTCTCGTTAGAGGTGAGCTTGACATTTCTTCTTAGCGTTGGATGCTATATTACTGTAGCTAAAGCTTTAGCTTTAATCCACGACGGAAGGAGTCAGGATTATGTAGCGAGGATATTAGGAATACCTCGCTTTATACTAAAAGATGCTTTTAGTTGACTTCGTGAAACTGCATCCTATACCAGGAAACCTGGTTAAGGGCGAAACTGCTTCGCCACCTCAATCAGAACATGTAATGGCTTACATGAAGTAAGGGATGTCGACTTAAGCAAAAGTACAATTTGACAGGGGTTTGCAAAATCAAAAAGAGGGTCAGAAGATCTGGGGGACGTACTGAATTGTTTAAGTGAGATCGAGTAGCACGCCTCAACTTTGCTCAGCCTCACATAAATTAGACAATGGAGCAGTGGATGTACTTTGAGGACATACATACAGAAAGCCAACACATCAGAAGTGAGATACCCGAGGAAATTACCTCGAGGCTAAAGCAAAGGATAATAAAGATGGCGACCAACGAGATTGATAGTTTCCAGGATAGAGTGAATGAAGAAACGGAGTCAGCATCAGGGGTAAATACCAATTTAAACACATTGATTCAGACATTGGTTTCGGAAAACCGGCTTAGGGACGAATTCATGAGCCAGATATTAGAGAGGTTAATTGTTACACAGGAGCTAAGCGGTAACATGAATACTAGTATACCGATAATGCCAGATTTATTTAAGAATGTTGAAAAGTGCGACGGAGATAGCGAGAAGATGCTTAGAAAAGCTAAATAGTGTACAGTTGCTGCATAATTTACAGGACCAATACATGTTCGAAATAGCCAGAAGCAGATTAGTAGAAGGTGCGAAGTCCTGGCACGAAACAAAAATAGGAAGTATCAACACATGGGACAATTTTAAGGAGGAATTTGAACCAACATTTACTATTAAGGAAGGTTTGACGGCTAAATGGAAAAGGATGGTTGAAGGAATAGCACAGAACTAAGAATGTGAGTAAATATTATCATGAGAAGGTAAAATTATATAAGGATAGAAAAACTATAACACCAGTGTTTCCGGAGACAAATGACAAACGGTTTTCATAAGGAAAAACTCGTAGGACATATGCCGTTTGTTCTTTTTGTTGCCCTTAGGCCCTGACTTAAATCCCATCGAACCTGTGTGGAACAGCTTTACGGAAAGACTCAGGGCTCGAGTGTATGCAATCGCAACCCTTGAGGAGCTTAAAGATGGCGTCGAAGAGGTATGGGATCTCATACCTCAAGTTGAGGTACACCTAATAAGACGTGTAAGGGAAACAATTAGAGCGAGAGGAGGCAATATACACTAATAACGTTCTTAGTTATTGAAGACACACGTTGTCATTGATAAAAGATTGTTAAACATATTAGGTTACGGTGTTAGATTATTCCTCTTATGTTTGTTTTCTAGGGATACTCTCCTTTCTTCAAATATTTTCACTTCATCGGTTTTGGGTTCTAGATATCACTTTCCCTGTTGTATTTTCTTATCGTATTTGTAATAATTAACACAGTAAATTTGCTTAACTGGTGGTAAGATCCCAGAATTCGAATATTATTAAATAAAAAAATACACAAAATTTTTGGGTTTAGGGAAAACCTAATGTAACATAGTTTACGGCGTACGATTATTTTCCGCTTTTACAACAGCAAACATTCACTGACACTATTGAAGCGACGTAGTATTGTTAAGCGAAATAAGAGACCGTCAACTTCAACTTGCCAAACAACGCAAATTAACTGCTGCATCCGAGTGACGCGAACTTTATTTAATCAATGAAACTGGAAAATGGGTAAACACTCATCGACTTAGTGCTTACTTCGTTGTCAAGTGTTTGTTTAAACCTTTTGCGCTTTAATGCAAACATGCCAGCGGTAAATGAAGACATTGTTATTCTCTTGTTCTTGTAATTTATTTTGCGCGATGCTTGTTGATGTTATTTTACTGCAACTTCTTTTATTTATTGAAGTGCAAATTTGTTATTTCTGTTAAGGTATATAGTCTCTTCATATGTTTTTGATAAAACTGTGTTACTTAATCCTTTAATTATCAACTACAGTATCCACATTCATTGACAATATAAGCAATACTTGCCTCTCATTACAACCCAGAAATAGCGTCAAGGAACATCCAAAGCAACTTAAATTGAAATAAAACTGTGGCTGGAAAATGGAAAACTAAATCCAACAAATCAAAGCTAATGTACATTGCCTTTAATGTGAGAACAGTTCAGCGTCCTGCAATTAGCCTAAAAAAACTGCTAACTAATACAAGCTGACATGGTATGCTCTATAAAAAAGATACGAGTCTAGCTGTGTACCAGTTCCCCATGGGGTTCCTCAGGGATCTGTATTGGGCCCACTGCTTTTCAATTTATACGTAAATGACATATATAACTTTATAAATGATTTTCTACTTTATACATACGCAGATGACGTCATTATACTTGTTTCTGGTGGTGACTCTGATCAGCTAGAAAACGGCAGGTAACGCAGCAATGAATCGTGTCCAGTAGTGGTTTTGTTCAAATAAATTGTGCTTGAACGACAAAAAAACTAATTCTCTCTTATTTCACACTGTTCAGCATACCGAAGATATTACTTGTAACCTTCATGTTGACACTAACCCTTTGCAGCAACTGCACTCTGCTAGGTTGTTAGGGGTCATAGTGCAGGAGAATCTGTTGTGGAATGCACATTGCGACTATTTTACGAATTTCTTGCATCCTGATTGCTTACCTATTCCGTACCTTAATATCTAGTTTGTCGTTGGAAACCCTTGTTTCCGTTTATTATTCTGAAATTCAGACCCGGCTTAATTAGGGAGTGCTTCTTTGGGGAATTTCTTCTGCGGCAAAAAATGTTTTTATAACGCAAAAACAAGTTATCAGAGCCGTCAGTGGCATAAAGCTGAGAGATTCATGCAAGCCTATTTTTATCGCATATGAGTTCTTAACTCTACCTTCTCTATATATTTTGGAAGCTCTCTGCCATGTACATAAAAACAAAGATCAGAGTACTTGAAACACAGTAATGTTTATGAATACGAGACTCGTCACTGTAACAATCTATATTTACCCGCCCATCATTCAGATGTTTATGCTAGGAGTCTCTAATATTTAGGCAGAAAACTTTGCAACAAATTGCTATCTTATTTTAAGGAATGCATTAATTTTAAACAAACAGTCAAAAATTTTTAATTAGTAAATGTTATTATTCCATTAACGATATTTTTCTTTGATCCGATATAATGTATCTGTCGTTCTAACTGCTCGGTTCTGCAATTGTGTATTATTATTTTACTTATTTAAGTTTATGTTTAAGTCTAAGTTTATTTGGGTTTTCCTTAGTTTTAGGTTTATGTTTGCTTCTTTACAGGAACCTTAGTTTATTTTTGTCTTTTGCACTCTATCTCGACTGATTCTATTGTCTTTGGCAGCTTGAATCAATAAAAGTTACTTACTTACTTACTTACTTTACTTACTCTATTAACCAGGTAAATGTAACTTAGGATTTCATAGTATAGATGAAAACCCTCAACAGAAATGCTATTACTATTAAGGTTACAGTGTTAATTCGTTCGCATTAGGAACGTATTTTCCAAAGTTCTATCTTAGTTGGTCTCAGAACTTAGTCAAACATTTTTTCCATTCGTAAGATAGACTTGTTCTTACAGTTCTAAGGGTATTTTGATTAATTGTTAGTTTTACTCATCACTGTCTCCTGTTGTGTCATACTAATACTAAACATTAAAAATATCTCGTAATCCAAAAACTAGTGCTATTTCTCGTTTGAATATTTACTATGCTGCAAATAAAGTTGTGTGTGCGTAAACCAAGGAACCAGGAAGACTTATTTCATGCGGTACCCTCTCCTGATTTATGATTTCCACCTGTTATATATACGTAATGAAATTTATGAAACTAAAGCACTTTCTTATACGTTGTGTATTATATCTTGCTGAAGATAATGTTTCACCTCAAGTTTCATGGAAATTAAAAGTTTTAATTGTAAGACTAGGGTTTGTTGGCATTACAGCATATTGCCGGACAATTATTATTGATGCTGATTGATATCTTTGAGTTTAGTAATACTAAACTCAAAGATATCAAGCTCAAAGATCAAAAGGTTCTTAGCCTAGCAAAAGTCTTATAATCCAAATATTAATATATTGTATTTTTTCAGTGGTATTTTTTTCATTTGCACTATAATGTTATTTGGGCGAACCTCAACATCAGGGCACAGATTTTATTTCACTAGTAGTTAAAATATTTTTCTTTTCGTTTTAACTACGATGAGACTTAAAATTACACTGATGGGGAATTCGTGTCAGGGAATATTACATCCCAAATTATTCAAAAGCGAAGCGTTGCTGAGGTTTTCGTCCAATATCCCTTATGAAGTCATTTCTAGCGTCCCCTAATGCAATTCTCACTCAATTCAGGATATTCTTTTTTGTTCTATATTCATTTCACACGTAGCAAAGAAAAGAAATACACAAAGGAGCATAACACAGAAAAAAATGATTCAATTATATAGGACATAAAACTTTGTTAATAGTATTTTGTAATCAGTCACAAATCCTATTTTATATTGACTGAGTACTACGCTTACAATAGAAATATTTCCCAGAAATTAATTTTAAAGTAAAACCACACGCCAGCGATACCCTGGGGATTGTGTGGGTTGCTACAAAACCGATCCATACGCCATAGTTTGTTAGTGTTCCTTACTTTATTCAATCGATTCGGCATATCTAATAACTCATGCATCCATTTAGGTATCAACGTGACCACTAGGGCATTGCCGCAAATTTAAAACTAATATGATGAAACGTCAAAAAGCGAGGTTCGGTGTATGTAATCTAACCTCACTTTTTGACGTTTCATTGCCATAACAGTAGCCACGTGGCATATGTCAAAATTAATTTTTAAGTTATTTGACATAAAAAAAATCCCATATGTTGCGTACTTTATGTCAGTCAGTGTAGAAGAAGATATTTTCTCCTCGATCGTTGTATTTTCTGGAATAAAGTTTTTAATTTGCCTTCTCGCATTTTCCGGGCTTCTTTATTTCCTACAATCTGCGATATCCCAGCTTGGATACGTTCTACTTACGCGCCCAGAATAATACGAAAGCCAATATGTCATCCATTCCCTTATTGAAGTATGTAGTAAACACGTGCTGGCGTCTAGGTTTCTCTTGCGGTGTCACCCTTTTAATCGCGTAACATGTCTCGTGGCATTATCGATTGCCTACGATCTGATGTTTTTGTTTCTTGGGTTGTTGTAGTTGCTGACCAAATCGCGTTTGTTGCTACGTCAACGCGTCATTGTCTGGCGACGCTACACCCTGTAGTTTCACGTGTTTTCGGATGTGGGCGCCAGATGACACTTCTAATTTCGGAAAATCGATATGGATGCTGGGGTAAATTGAATCGCTTCATTTCAAAGATCGCAATCTATACTCTTGTTATTTTTTTCCCGTGGAAAACGCAGAAAAGAACAGATAATAACAAAGAAATATTGCTGTTTAAGTACAGTTAAATATTAAACATTACGGACAATATGGAGCAATTGTAAATTACAACTTAGTATGTATTTTACTTTCTGTACTACCAAGACCATGTCCGTGGTTCAGTTCTATTTCTCTTCTTTAGTCATAAATAATAGTCGTGATAGTCCAAAAGATGGGTAGGGTTCATTCATCTTAATCCAAAGGGTCGATTGGAAAAACCTATTTATGATCAGTAAATTTTAACTTCCGTTTTACAGAAAAAAGAGAACCAAGTAATAAAGCACTTTATGATAATATAAAATAAGCAATCTTTTTCATAATATGGAATCTTGAATTATGTAGATATTCCTTAACATATAAATCTAGGATTAGGTAAACCATTTTGTTGGTTTTGGGATTTTGAAGATAGTTATTGGATTATGGATCATTAAGTATCAAATTAGATCGAACGTATACCGCCGAAACAGCAAATACTTCATTACTCCTTATCATAACCTCACTTCCGAATTCTATTTAATTTGTGCTTATTACTAACTGCTCGCTAATATGAAGGAACTTTGTAATTATCCAGCCATCATCTTAATACCGGGGAAGTTCCAAAGTGCATAGATAGCTTCATTTTCACTAATGCAAACATCTACTAACAATTACCAAGTTTATTTTGAGCACAATTTTATACGATTTGAATTAATACCAGTCAGTTTAAAAGTTGTGTAAGAATACTTTAATTACAATAAAATATACAACAATAAATATAATAAGGAATATTTCACTTCAAATTTAATTCTTTCATACAATCCTGAATGTCTTTCAGAGTTTTTTGCTGCGAATTAAGTAAATCTTGATCGAAATTACATTCTAATCCACTTACTATTCTAATGCTCTTAAAAAGTGTCTGTAAGAGGAGGAGATATTCGTCATCAGTTTTCGATGCTAGCATATCCGCCCTCCGTTTCAAACTAAGAAGAATATCTTGCATTACATCAAGTTGTTTGCTGGCGGTTTCGATGTTGCGAACATCTGATAAACGACGTTTAATTTCTAAAAGCGTTTCTGGGTTTGACTTTTGTGTTTCGTCATTATTTGTTGCATTGTTAATTGTGTCGTTGCTATGGACGAGGTTGTCAATATTTTTTACTTCATTATTGTCTCCATCTTGTTTTGTAGTTCCTGGTTCGAATATTGGTTCGGTTTCTAGGCCTTCTTTTACCGCATCGTCATTTCCGGATATACTATTCCCTGTATCTTCATTTTGAGGATTATCGTTATTTGTGTCGCTTCTGTCATGAAGTGATTTTATAGTTCTTGGTTTGAAGATTGGTATGGTTTCCACACTTTTCTTTCGCGAATCACCTATCACTGATACCTTACTCTTTGATTCCTCATTTTGAGGTAGACTATTTACTTCGCTCTTGTCACCAAGTAATTTTATAGTTCTCAGTTTGAATGTTGGTGTGGTTTCTAGACTTTTCTTTCGCGAATCGTCATTTCCCAAAACATAATTTTTTGTGTCCTCATTTTGAGGAAGTTTATTGTTATTTATTTCGCTGTTGCCACCAAGTGATTTTAAAGCTCTTGGTTTGAATATTGGTATGCTTTTCCCATGTTTCCTTCTCGAATCGTCTTTTCGTAATTCAACATTCTTTGTGCTTCCATTTTGAGAAAGATTGTCGGCGATTATTTCCCTATTCTCATCAAGTCGTTTTGTAGTTCTTGATTTGAATATTGGTCTGGTTTCTATATCCTTCCTTGGCGAATCGTTATTTTCTAATATATTATCCTTTGTGTCTTCGTTTCGAGGAAGATTATCGCCATTTATCTCTCTGTCGTCACCAAGTCGTTTTGTAGTTCTTGGTTTGAATATTGGTTTCGGTGAGAATATTTTTGGCGAATTAGGGCTTTTGGGCGAATCCCTATTTAAGCGTGGATTTGCACTGGTAGACAAGTTAATTCGTTTGGGATACCTGACTTCTTCGCTTATGTTACCACTGTCAACCTCGTCTTTTGACAAGTCTGGTGTGCTTTTACTCAAAGGGCTATGTTTGCCTTCGCTTGAATTTGTTGCGTTTGAATCAATACCGGTGTGAATCACCTCCGCAGGTTTCTGATTTTGTTCTTCTACTACAGGTGTACTTGCTGTTCTTAAAAGTGTAGAATATGAAACCCTTGGTTTGTCACTATTACTAGCTGGAGCCTCTTCATTAGGATTGCTATGTACCTCGTTACTTTTAGCAGGTACGTTTCCTGTTGTTGTCGGCACAAATCTACTTAGAGGATTACGAAACGTTCTGGGCACAGAGGGTTTAGAATCTGTATCTTCCAAACTATCACTGGTAGTGATACTAGATTTTTCTCCTTCTGTTAGCGACTCTTCAATTGACGATAAAGTATTGTCTACGTTTGCTTTTCTTACAAAGAAACTTGATGGCAATGTGCCATTTAATGGTTGATTGGAAATTCCTGAATTAGTTGTAGTCTTTGTGTGGTCGTCACCATCTGAAGAAGCTCTTCTGAACGGATTCTGCGTGTTTCTTAATGGATCGTGGTTAGCAGGAGGGTCTACGTGAGGCATATTTTCCGAATATTCCGCTGTAGAATAGGTATTTGGGTTATTTACGGTATCTTTAATGTTAGATAAGTCGTTATCCTTTATAGTACCTATTTTCGCGACGTATTGTGATTCCGCCTCTGGTGATTTTTCTTCCAAAGCGGTTGAATAGTTGAGGCTCATCAAGTTAGTACTATCATCCGAATGATGATTCGTTTGGTAGAACGTTGTTTCCGCGTTTGTAGGCTTGCTATGGCCCCATGGCGATTGAGGTGGGAAATCATTCGAAATGTTGGATGCATTTGTAGCTTCATTTAACAATTGATTTGTTTCAACAACTGGATTAGTTTTATTGACAGCGGTAACATCATTTTCCTCCAATGGTATATCTGACGTATGTTTGGACGAAATATTTTCGGGGCACTCTGTTCTCTTAGCTGGTGCTTCATCTCGAACATGTGACGTCAAATCGTAATTTTTCAAAAATATATCGTTTGTTTCATTATTGTCGTTTCCTTTGCTATTAGGAATATATATATCTTCATACATTGATGTAAATTCTTCTGAATTTTGGCATGCTGCTGCATTATAATCTTGTGAATCATGAATATTGTCTACTGATACTTTTTTTTCGATTGCGTTATCTCCTTGATATGTTTCGATCTCATGGTGTACAAAAGGATTACTTTGATGGACTTGGTTTTTAGTTTCGCTTTCATTTTCTGGGCTATTATTGTTCTTTAAGTTAGCTTCATTTCCATTTTGTAATATTGAATCTTCTATTTTCAGTTTCTGGTTAATTTCCCGTCCCTCTATCATGTTAGGAGGTAGTCCATTTCCTTCACGGTCGGTAGGGATTGCATCAGTTTCTAGTTCCTTTTCATTATCATGCTGTCCGCTTTCCTCGTCGCTTAATTCAATTATTTGCACACTAGTTTGGGGTCTGTAATGTTGCCCGACATGCACATCGAAACCATCCTTGCAATTTAAGAATGCAAGATCCATATTGCCAGGGATTTTAAACACGTTATTAGATACGCTGGCCCTAGGCGGTGGTGAAGGTTGAACACCGTAGCTAATGAAAACACGGCTTTTATCGTCATCCAAAATTTCGTAATTGTCTAAGGTATTCAGCGTTAATTTATTTGTCTGGTGTAATCTGTAATACAAAGAGTTATCCATGGGAGTAAAGACTTGACCACCTTCTTGCGTCAAAGCCGCCAGGGAATCTAAAATTTCACCATCATCCGGACTATTTTCAGCTTCGTAGATTTGGCAATAGGATTTTCCAAAATCGAACGTAACTTTTTTACCGTCGGCTCTATCGCTTTCTATGCTAACATCGCTGTAGTCGTTGTGATTCTCTAACTTAATTAGGTGAGTCTTGTTTGCCCTTGGTTTGTGTTGTAGTTTTTGAAACTCGGGATCACCCTTGAAATTCTGCATCGGAGTCGGTGGGTTGAAGTTTTCGTCTAAAACTAAAGCCTCGTCGTGTCTCTGTGCTCCTTCATATTCATGTAGTTTTTCCTTCGATTCTTCGTCAGATGTAAAGTCACGTTCTCTTAGGCGTACTGTTTCAGCCCAATTTGTTAAAGTGTGAGTATTTTGAGTGTCGATTGCGCTTCCGTTTAGACCTAAATTTACTTCAAGCGAATCTGGCTCCATTGAGTCATCCAACGTGTTGTTATTCGAGCTTGCATCAGTTGCCAATTTTTGTTGCTGTTCATATTTGATCTCTTCTTCTTTTATAACAGAAGAATATTTAGGCGGTGCTAGTGATTCCTCATCTAAAATGACGTCGGAATCTGTAAAAATAATATATGTAAACAATAAAACGTGGCATCATTAAACATACAAAGTAATCAAGTTTCAACACGCTAATTTTAAAGAAAAAGAGACGAAAATATAGATCTGTAGGACGGGATAATACAATGATATTGGGATCTTAAAATTGTTACCACTATTTAATCGAAAAGAGCTATGGTAAAGCGTATCACGAATTAGCTGAAATGATAAGCAATTAGAAGGATAAACATTAAGGAGGAGTGAATGAATACAAGTCGGTCAATATATCGCAAAATAGTAAAGTAGGTCAAATCTTGAAAGATCATTGGACTAATCTCCAGATAAATTGAAAGAATACAATAAAAAACGTAAAGATTCTCTCATCAAGAAAACTTATGGCCTGGAAGGCAATGTTAGACAAATTTAGCAAGGGAGGTCGTTGAAACTTCTGCACAACAATCCCCGTCTTTATTTCATACATTGTGGGTAGCTGCTTCAAGTTTGTCCGCTAGACCTACATACACCAAACTCTAGAAACGAGTGGATTTTCATTAAGAGGAAACAGTTTAGGTTCTTTGCATACCATAGTGAAATCAGGTTTGAGAATAAATTTGAATAAAACAGAATAAATACACATGTATTGATGACGCGACTGAGTCGGTAACGTAGCTAGCTCGGACAGTACATGGACTGTCAGTCCCGCTGGAGGAACTCCAAGAACGGTTTAACACAAGAAACATAGAAAGTGCTAAAGCAATTAACCGATAAAACGCTATTACAAGGCCATGGTTTATTGGTATAGTATGGTTATTCCAACAATTAACCATAAGCGTCTAATAGCATTCTAGCGGCTATTTTTTTGGGACTTTAGTTGTTTCTTTAATGGAGTGCTCCTACTTTTTTTTAAATAGATTGTCTTTTCATATTTGCATGACCGCTAAGCTTTCAAACAAAAGCAAAAATGGAGTTGTATCATCAAGTTTTGAAATAAGGAAAATATTTAAGTAACATCAGATATGTCCACATGATTTCAAATACAAAATTTAAAAACAATTGCTCTTGGAATGCTCGAATTACAAAAGCACTTGTTTGTAGCACATATTATATATAGATGTATATGGTCAATAGTTAGTACCATGGGTGTCCCACAGATGCCTCTAGTAGTCGTCTTTTAAACGACCAAACAAACATATATACCCTAAGATATCAGTACTGTTAGTTATATATGTGATCGTCTAACGAACCAAGGTTCGTAAACTTATAGTTAAGGAACCTTGCTAACAAACGACTACTGGCGACATCTGTGGATCGATTATGGTACTAACTATGAACCGTATATATGTTTATATAATATTTGCTAATAGCGGTCGTTAGGTTTAACAGAAGGGATTTATAGTTAATAATTTTTGTACATTTTCTGCAAATATTTACCTGTATTTGTGTAGTTTATCGCTGGTTCATCATAAGAAATTCTTTTGTAATAGTGGGGTGATATTTGTTTCATTATATTTTTTTCTTCATCATCATATATATCCCCATCGTCAGATATACAATCGAAAAAGCTGTCGTCAGATTGCGAGGTTACGAAAGAGTCACTACGTGCTCTGCTGTCCGGTGGGGTTCCCCAGTACTGTTCTTCGTTTTCACTTTGATAAACGACGGTACCGTCATGTCTAACTCGTATTTCCACCTCACTTTCTTCCTGCTGTTGCATCCGCTTATCGTTATCTCCCCCTTCAAGCTCTTTCTTAGAACCCCTTGATTCCAATGACCTCCTTTGCCCGGATTTTTTCCTTGGCTTTACTTCGGGAATTCCCAACATATCATCTTCTGTGTGTTGTGTGTTGTTGTAAATTGGAATGTTTATATATTCATAGGTTGCAGTGTCCATTGCTTTAGATTCGTCAGGATTCCAAGTTTCTCCGTCTACTTGATCTTGCACGTTTCCGTAAATGGGAGTTTGCAAACTCCTTCTGTCTTCACTGCGCGAACTTGAGATACTTACATTACGATTTTGTGAACTTTCCTGAATTGATGATCTATCTTGATTTGCAAATTGTTTTGATTGCCCTTTATTTCGGTGTCGAATTACTTCATCTAACTGATCTAGGAAATCATTTTGGTTTCCATAAGAAAATTTCTTATCCAAAGGTTGAGTATTTGCTGGCGATATATCTGGAATATCATATATGTTTTCATTAGGTTTATTCTGCTTGGAATGTATCGAATTATCGCCCAACTCTATATCTTGCGTATGTTGGATATGCATTCCTCCATTAGGAGTTTCCAGTTCTTTCAAATCATTCATATAGATTTCCGGCAAGTCTCGTATCACTATATTTTTGTTTAGAGCGTCTAGCACAGCTGGAGCAGGCGATAAACTACCTATTGGAGTCGGATCTTTGAAGATATCATCTTGTCGTTCCGATCTGTTTTGTTTCTTAGAACCTTTTCTTTTGCTGCGGCACAAAGATCTTATTCTGGTGAGGTAATCCTGATATATTTCTGGTTCCGATTTGGATGAGACTATTGTGGTTGTCGTTCCGAGTTTTACGTATTGTTTATATCTGCGCTTTTGTTCCTTTTCATATTTACTCAAACTATCGCCTCCCAGAAGTCTCTTCAACAAACTCATTCTACTCACTTATTCCTGCAAATAAAAAATAAATATGTAAGTTGAGTATCATTATGGTTGGCCGTGCTTACGTATTAGGTGTATGAGATATGCACAGACGTTCCATCGAAGACTAAAACTTCGATTTTGCATTAAAATAACTTTATAGAATACAAGGTTTTTCCTTAAAATATATTTCCGACCATGTAAAAGGCCTCAAAAGTAGGTAAACGCATACTTACTTCGTTATTTAAAATGGAACTCTCTGCATGTTACTGCATTTTTGAATTCTACACCAAAAGTGATATGACTTTATATAACATTGTTATTTATTAATTTATTTAAAATAATCTAGATGCAAATTTTCGACTAAAGCGGCATGGTTCCCGTTTGCTTTTACTTTGGTCATTTATATTTTAATTAATATTAATAAAGCTACTCCCACGTAAAATTGTTTGCAACTCTCAATTATAGTAATGAAATTCTGCTAATGTTCAACGTAGCGTAATTGGAGATGTTTGAATAGCTTCCCATATTTTTCTTTTATTGGATTATTGCTTGAGATATTTAATACAGAATCTTACAGCAAAAAACAAATTTTATACATACAATTACAACCAATTTTCCAGTAGTTTTGCTGTGGTAGGATATGGTGGCTTAAAATAGTAGAACTAAAACGCCAGTGATAAGACTCTAGATGTGTATTTCGGGAACTAAGTTGTCATCCTTAGTAGAATCTACAACGGAAAAAAAGTGTTTACTATCTCTGGTCAAGGTGAAATCTTAGAAGATATGTTCTTCACTAGATCACCAGTGACATAACACTAATTTACAGCTTATAATCTATATCTTTATATACTACTAAATCGTTCCGGATCACAGAGTGTATTCACTTCATTTATCCTTAATGTTCGTATAACCTAGAATGCGGAATGGTCCTTTGTCAGAATTCATAACTTTGTCCCTAGTCTTATGAATATAGCTACTTTCATAACTATCCAATTCTCTAAGATTAAGCACCTGTTAACTGATTTAAGATTGTCTGTCGATATACCGTGACTTGTGTGTGTAACACTAGATTTTTCAGTTCTGCCGCGTCTAAAATGAGCGATGTACTCCTTAAAACTTAAAATCTACTGCCTTGTTTGTCCAATATATTTCACATTACATTCTTCAGAATCTATTTGATCCGTTGCAATACAGATCCGCCATTGTTTTCTGTAATGCAATCTAGCTCTTCTTGCAATGGTGTATTTTCTTCGTGGGATGATGATTTTCGTATCGCCCATTCCACTATATATATTCCAACTTAAGACCCTCGTTCGGTATTTGACCCGTCTGGAAACCAGGCCAGTTTCCCGAGCTTGTATGCTGCATGCTGGTTCTGCCCAGCTTCTTCGATCGGTGATTTCCAATTATACGGTCTGATTTCATCCCTAATAGGTATCCCCCCACATAATTGTTCTATTTTATGCCCCAATTCCGCCTACCTGCTGCCCGGGGATTTTTACAATAGGAAATAGTCCAGTCTTGCCTCCCCCATTACCACCATATGAAGCGGCGAAAAATTTTGAAGGAACTTCTTTGCTTCAGTTATGGCAGTTTGTTGCTGCATCTTTCTCCACCAGACCAAGGATTCATAAGTAATCAGGGGTCTAATCACCGTGATATACGTCCAGGACATCATTCCTGGCATGTTCCGCATAGTCCGCATGTTTTTCCATTGGTTCTCCAAGGTACTAGAGGGATTGTCAGTTGTAGTTCAAACGTTAAAAGGAAATATTATAATACGGATAGATTATTAATTGGAAAAGCTCCAACTTTGTCCAAAAACCCTAGTGCCAGTGCCAATCCTGTTATAAAATCAAAAACAGCAAAATATGATCAAGCATCATAATTAATTTCGATTTTACAAGCACTGAACGATGTTTTCCATGATGTCTGGATATATCCAAAGTTAACCGTTAGACGAGAATCATGAAAAGACTTGAGTATGCAGTATTTTCCGCAAATAGTTCTTCGTAGAGGAAGACATTCGATAATAAATCTATTTTAAAGTACTGAAACCGGTTTATCCCTGGAAGGAGAAGAACAACTGATATATTTTTTTAAGTAAGACAGGAAACAAGTTTCCTCTCAACTCGTTAACAAATTTCTATAGTGAACTGTTCCGAACTTAATTAGTCCCATATTAAAACAAAAGCGGTTCGAATAGTGTTACCTCATCCTACTTCTTACTTTTGAGAAACTGGTTTTTCTTCCGTAATGGCTCAGTGAAAGTCTAAATAGAAGAGGAACTTAGAGCACTTTTCTCGATGATGAAATCAAATTTGGACAGGCTATGTACTTCAAAACAAGCACATAGCAGTTTCGCTGAAGATTGCAAGAACTGCGAATCACTCCTCCCTGGCTATAGATCGATTAAATCGAGACACGTGTTTCGGTAATGTGTGGATTCCCATCGTCAATCGCATGACCGAACGAGCGTAAACATAACTATTTTCAAAACCTTGTGCAACTTTTTACTTTCCTCTTTACACATCTACAACCGCACACACACCCCCGGATGCCAAATTCCCACCCGACTTTTCTTCACTATGTGCTGTAACTGCAATAAACTCATCAACCTGGGGTAACCAACTTAGGGTCCTTCTTCTCGATTAAGAAGGTTTTTATTCTTTTTTAATGTATATATATCAATTCGTATCATCACATCTACTTCGCGCTTTCAAATAACTGATTTCATCAACTTTAAATTATTTACATTTATATTATGTCCGGTTTATTGAATATGTTCAGTAACGCTAAATATATCTGCTCTTCCGTATCGATAATGGGCGATATGTTCTTTCTAATTAAGTTAAATTACTCTCCTTGTTTGCCGAATATAGATCTTTTTCGGAATCTCCACATGTAGTTTTGTAAATTCCCGACTTTTGTTTTATTTCCGATTTGTTTTTTGGTTTTCCTAAAAGGTTTCGCAGTCTGTAGGATGGCTTATAACAAATTTTCATCGAAATTTCAAACGATTAATTTCTTTCTTTTTGTTTTATGGACGGTTATCATTACAAATGTCTTTTTGCCACGACAGAAAAAAATGTGATAGCCTCCAAAAGAAAAATTTGGATACTTAAAAGTCCTTAACAAAGTCCACAAAATATTAAAATAATAAAAATCTATAAAAGTAAGTATTAGGACGAAATCCTTTTTAGTTTAGTAGAAAAGTGTACAAATGAAGGGAAACAAATTCACTGTCTAATAAAAGCTAAAAAAAAACATTAATAATAATGAGACGATTTCAAATAAAACTCACTCATTGTCATTATAAAAATAAATACGACACAATGTTTTTTAAACAAATTAATGTATAAGGGATAAGGCTTCTTTTAGATCAAATAAGATTCATTATACTTAGATATTTAGTCTTTGTGCTAGGAATAAATCAAAATATTTTTACAAATGATATGATTGAGAAATATTTTAAATAACGTTCTTGTACAGTTGTTTAATTAATGAAAGCAAACAAAGCTAAATATCGATGACTGATCCTTGTCGTTACGTATTAGTTTGAGTGCTGTGGAATTTCTCCGGCGTCAAATACATTAATTGAAAAATTTGCCAGCTACGGCTTGACAGGTTTTTTTTTATCTTAAATAATGATCGACTTTAAGCGCACTTAAGCACTTTAGCAATTCTTACGCAACTCTAATAGACGACATAATTTGGTTAGGACGTACAAGATGTGAACTTTAGTAGAGATTATAATAAACATAACCCAAGCAGCAAAATTCAAATTTGCCGCAATTATTTTCAGTAACTTCAATATTAAAGCATGAAATTACCTACAATTTTGTATTACATCAATGGGTATTTTAATATCTTTAAGTTGAAGTTACTAAAAATAATTGAATTTGAATTGTGCTGCTTGGGAATATCATCACGATGTACAAGATGTAGGCTTTAGCAGAGATTATAATAAACATAATATCATTAACCAAAACAGATTGATTAATTCGGGAATATGTGGATTCCCATTTGGTCTTACGGTAAACAATGGGTACACGTTATTCCCGAAACACGTGTCCCGAATGAATATGATTATTGTGCCCTGAGTAGTGATCCGATATACTGTTTTTAATATAGACTTTATTTAGTGATTTCGTCTGGCCATGTACGTATGTCGTCTTACCGCGTATACCTCCAAATCGGTAACAACAAAGTTAATTACACAATAATCTTTTGAAGATCTCATGGATAATGTACGTTAATGTATCTACATGAAAGTCCTGTCAAGTTCCGCTGCCTTATCTATTGTCTATCGCATTATTGTGCGTGTGGATCACTACGATTATAATATAAAAATATCGGCTAAGGTAAGCGTTATTAGAGCTAGAAAATACAAAAGGAGGCGGCGAAGGTAACTGACGTTATTTGTTGTACGGACTGTTTCCCAATGAATTCTTACCTTTAAATTTTCAAATACTAATATAGCTACTGCAGACAAACGAAAAAAATTTAGCATTCGGTAAAGACAGAAGGAACATTGAAATACAAAAAATCACCCACGTAGTAATCAAAACCTTTCTTCTTTTGCTATTTTTTATGTAAGACTTCAAGGTTGTAGCCTGATTTGTTACTAATGTCTTGGGTTTTGCTTCCTTTTCAATCATCAATTTTTATACGGTTTCTCTATGCGACTTTTTATGACCCTAAATTACCTTACGATACTTTCAATACTTGACAGAATGAGATGCATACACTTATTCCTTATATGTAAATGCTTCAGATTCTTTTCCGGAATGTATGACCTGTAATTGATCTCAATGTTGTCCTTTCTGTCGTTCTCAGAAGCTGTTCACTGGTAGTTGTCTCGCCTCATATTTTAGTGACATAGGTTACAGTGGATCTCACGCAAGGTTTATATACACTTGTCTTGCTTCTTTTATACCATCGTTGTTTATGTTTACACTTTTGGTACCTACCCAACTATCTGATGGACATGACCTGTTCAATGCTTTTGCTGTAAACAGCTAATTGTGAGGGACTGCGCCTTCTGAACAGATATGATCATATTAATTCCTTTTGCTGTTTGTTTTAAACCTGTACAACATCATTTGCAATTGCTCGCGTCTTGCGCCATAATCACAGCGTTAGCAGTATAACAGATTATCTTAATTTATTGTTTGCCCACTACATATCCGCTGCCAGTGTTTTTTTTACCATTTTAGTAATCTCGGCCACAATGGCATTGAATGGAATCGACCAGGCCCAGTCTAATCCCTGTCGAGGCGACTAATTTATTTGAGTTCTTATAGCCCACTATTATAAAAGTGCTATTTCCGGTATTAATTTCTCTATAATTGTCAACGTGCTCGGATTCTCGTTTTTTTTTCCTTTGGTAATTTGAGCTAATTGTCAAGTTTTATTCCCTCCAACGTTTGTGTGTGAGGGCGAATAAACGCAAAAGTCGTTTGATTTTATTCGATGGCCTTTTCTGCTATTCACCTAAGCATAAATACCCCGTCTATAATCAATGCCACATGCTATTCCTTGTTAACCAGAATTAACTAATCTTCTTTTCTGTATAATATCAATACATCCCACATGTTTAACGAACGAAAAGTTAGAACATATAGACAATCAAGACAGCAGATTAATTTCGACATTACAATAATAAGTTAAGATCCTTCTAGTCGCAGGTGAATTGACATTATCTTGGAAATATGTATATGTATGGCGAAACTACACTACTGTAATGTAATTTAACTAATTACATGTCCAGATTCTTCTCTCATCGAATATCTGTCGAATGTCATGAGCCAAAGGCACATACATTTAGTCCATTCTGCTTAAAATTCAAGTCTTCCTTACTGAACCAACAGGAGAGGAGATGTACTAGCTATATAGGTCGACTATATGTTTCGAATGTTTCGGTGCCGGACTTGAGAATGGAAATCCACGTATTCCCGAAACACGTGTCGTCCCGAATTAATTAATACTTGTGCGGGAGGAGTAATCCGAACAGTGTGTTTAACGTCTTGGTGATAAATTATACAAAATAGTAAATAAGACTGTAGAACTATTTTAGTTTTTTGGTTGCAAGATCATATCTTTGTTATATCATTTTTTATTTATTTGTCCATTTAAAAAGACATAATTACACGTAGTTACGACTGGTAATTATTTAATATTCGGAACACACATTTAAGATAAATTACCCCACGAAGTGAGTAAGAGAAACACTAGGAATATTCCGTTTGACCAAACAGAACGCAAAGATCTGATTGGTTTCAAAATAAGTTTTTTTTTTGCTAGTTTATTTGTGTTATTAACAAGTCTGTCCACATAGCTCATATAGAATTTTTAAGCTATTCCTTGAACTAGGGTATTTGGATGTATTACTAGCTTGATGATTAAAGAATTCCGGATACGTATTTCAGCAACTAAGTTGCCATCCTCAGTAAAATATCTGAAGGAAAATAATGTTGGACGCAGCACTCTGAGAGATATGCACCACACAGACCACCACTTCAATAACACAGTGTTGAACATGGGTATTATAAAGTTGCTAAGAAAGCCGGGAGATTATGTTTGAAAGAAACGCTAGTCATAAATCGATAATCGGAGACTTTCAACAATGAAGAACTTGTTTTATTTAAAGCAGATGGTTCTTGCATTCTCTCCGATGTTATTCTGCCACGACCATCTCCTATCTAGGTATTTTTGCATATATCCCGTCATCTGATTCGTGGTCATCATTGGAGAGACGACATAGTCAAAGCAAACGGCCACATCGAATATTCAGAAAACACTCAACCGGAGCTGATTTCACAAAGTGAATCATACGGTTTTATTAGGTATTTGAATTTAAAGAGAAAAACATGGAGAAACGTTAAGCTCAAATCTAGATTAAAAAAGAATATATAATTCCTGAAAAGTAACTGGTTCCCTACTTTTCTGAAGAAGGTTTACGAATATAGTGTAACAATTTTCTGGTTTCTGGTCATCCGAAGTGTTTGAAGTGTATTATTTTTTTGCATTTTTGCAGATGCCGTTTAATTTCATAATGAAAGGCTCTATTAATTATTTTTCCAAATTGTGATGTCATACAGCAAATCCAATGTCATTTTGGAAATACATATAATTCAACTAAAATTACTAAGTCATCGGCCAACTTAGGTTACATTGCAAACGAGTGTAATTAACGTAATAACTTTTGAATAGTTTGACAAAGCTCACTCGGGTGAACCCGTATGAACTTACAATACCAATATTGAAGGAAATTTTGAAACCATCATCATTCAGGGCACCATCAAGGCACCAAGGCACTATAAAAATAAACGGTTTTGTGTGAAACTAAAATATTTCAGATATGCGATTTATATAGCATATTGGGCAGCGTTTGTTGTATTGTATGTACATTAGTTGTAAGTGTCCTTATAATTGTCACGTAAATAATTTAAATTGAATTAATGTTCTATTAAATATTACATTAATCACACATATCTGACTTCAAGGTGAGATGATCATCCAAGATGAAAGCATATTATAAAAAAAAACATTGACGGATATAAATATATTTGATTTATGATTTGTGATTGTAATAGAATATATTTCGACATAGGGAAATTAAATGCAACTTAGGTTCAATTGAACTGCAATTGAAGCTACAATACTTGCAAAAATGGT
This sequence comes from Osmoderma eremita, assembly GCA_031763485.1. Taxonomy (NCBI): domain Eukaryota; kingdom Metazoa; phylum Arthropoda; class Insecta; order Coleoptera; family Scarabaeidae; genus Osmoderma; species Osmoderma eremita. Next base: position 34,441 of record JARFOC010000075.1, read on the forward strand.
GCTAACTGCTTGTCTAATTCTTGTTTCTTATCCTGACCTCTTCTAACAACAAAAGGGCTTGGAATTTCAGCACTATTACTGTTGCGGCAACCAGCACCAAAATCAATATTGTTATTGCCACTCAAACTCTTTTATTAAATTTGTGTTTGTATTAAAAAATTTAAAACAAAAATAGATACGTATTTCGGCAACTACGTTGCCATCCTTAGCAGAATCCACGAAAGAAAATAATGTTAGACAAAGCACTTGGGGATATATGCACCACACAGAACCACCGCTTGAATTAATTCAAGTTTCCGAAATACGTATCTATAGTTCTTCACTCATTAAGGTGGCAAGGGTTTTTTTTTGTTTTAATTTTACTATTGTAAGCAACCGTATCCTATCTTTTTATAGCATATATTATTACTGGTCTATTTGTATATTCTTATTTTGTTGTTTTGATGAGATTTCCTGCATTGATTTTTTCAATTATTTCTATATTTCTGTCACTCCGTTTATTGTCAGCCCCAAGTATTTTAAATGCGTCATCTTTCGAACGGAGTATACTACTATTTTCAGGTTTTCTCTACTATCTAACAATTAAGTGTTGTATAGTTACAGTTGCTTCATCTTCTTTTCCTTATCTTGACGGCTGGGATTCATTTATACTTTCACCATCACCATTATTTGACTGGATTTTATTTTTACAGGTCTGGATGTCTTTAGGTCATTTTTTTACACATAGCGCGACACCAAACTTTGCCAACGACAGTTTTCTTAACAACTGGTATTGCCAAATACTATCTTCTTTTTTGCCTCTACTTGGCACACGAATACGTTACACCTTGACTCATCCAGATCGAAAGATTAATTCCAGAAATACGGCTTAGCCGTGTAGAAAAATATATCTTTAGCTATTTCAATTGTGCTGTTCTGTATTACTAGTATTTTTTCATGAAAAATAAATAAGACACTTATAGTATCAATGTTTAGAATAAATCAATTTAATTTTTTTTTATTATATAAATCGATGATTATTGATTTTATACAAAAGAAATCAAGATTTTTATCAGCATCATTTTAAAATAATTAATCTTTTTCTTAATTTTTTATGTTAATTTAAAATAGAAGATACTCTTACCACCCTGTTGGGTAAAGAACTCTGAATACGTATTTCGGAAACTAATTTGCCATCCTCGGCAGAAAACCACAAAGGAAAATAAAGTCAGGCGTAGCACTCTGGGAGAAATACACCTCACAGAACACCACCAATAACATTCTGTGTGTTCTGTGAGGTGCATTTATCCCAGAGTGCTACTTCTGATATTATTTTTCTTTGCGGTTTTCTGCTGAGGATGGCAACTTAGTTTCCGAAATACGTATTCAGAGTTCTTTACTCAACAAGGCGGTAAGGGTATTTTTTATTTTAAATTTATTTTAAGCCACCGTATCCTATTATCTTATAGAGATATGTATTCGATATATTTTCGAAAATAAAAAAAATACTACATAACTCCCATATTTTACTTTAACGAAAATAGCAATTTTCAGTCCTCTTCAGATAATTTGCAAACTGTTCGGGATTTAGAATTTTTTTAGATGGAATCTAAATCAGTACTGAAAACTGCACAACTTTGGTAATCTTACCAAATATGTACACTCGTGGCCACATAAAAGTTTCCAACCGACAAGCAAGTTTCTAGAAGTTATTACAATGTATGAGTGTGTTTATACTAGTCAGCATCGGGTAGTGGAACGTGACGGTGTTTTTTTTATTGAAGTATGCTATTAAGCCAGAAATGTTTCTATTTTTTTTCTTGTGTTCCAAAGAGAATATACCAGAGGGGTTTCTGTAAGCGCAGGAATACTGTGTTGAAAGCTATTTTATAAATTATTTCTGATATGAGAATTACAAATAAGTTCTATACAGAAATAGA
>JARFOC010000075.1:36459-56510 GCA_031763485.1 Osmoderma eremita
ACGACTATAAGGCTAATAATTATTATTTTAGATACACCACCAGTGATATATTCGACCTACTGCATTGGTTTACTGAATAACGAAAAGTCGTTAAACGGCAGATGTATTGATCGACAAATTTCAGTTATATTCGCGAATAAGTAATATGGCAGTCATCATAATTCAGGTTCTACGTCAACAGACCACAACATTTAGCTGACATAAATAAGAAAAAAATTATATCAAACAACAAAAAGAGAAAGAGTGGTCGCAACGTATAACGTTTGACTTAATTCGTATGCATCTGTGACGTATGCTCATCTTTCGTGAATTCAGCTTTAAGTAGATATATGTCGTTGAATAACTTGAACGTAGATAAGTAAACGTATATACAGGTATGTTTATCCTCCATGCAATAATGTCTCCGCCTCACACACGTAGCTGATCTGGTATATCGCGAATTCCCCTATGTGCATTTATTGAAATTTTGGCAGGGGAAGCAAGAAACCTTCTAACTATGTAGGAAGATCTTATTTCCTTGTTTTCTGGTATTTGATTTTGTCTTTTACCTTATCATTTTTTTACCACGTTCATCTTGTTTGGTTTTCTTTTCTACTGAAGTATTATAAGAGATTTTTACCATTCTTTGCTTTTCTCATTTTTCTTGATTCCTAGATGCGTTCCCCACTATTTCTACATTCCGAGTATATTGATTCCACCTTGATTTTCACTTTGGGTTAAGAGATTCTCTACTTATATTGTGTACTTTTTTCTAATATTTTCATTCCTTAGTGTGTCCAAGCTCCATTTGTTATGTTTATAAATAAAAATAATAGTCCCCTTTTAACAAGGTTATTAGCCTTTTCGGACTGTAACGTGGCAAGCGCCACGAGCCGACCGCCTATTGTTACCCCAGAATTTGACTTCCAGGTACTCATTTTTACAGCCTGAGTGGAGTCGTGGCCGTAAAAACGCCGGCCGGGAATCGAACCCGGACCCTTCAAGTTAGTAGTCTAGCAACCGACCCACTAGACCACTACGGTACTGTTTATATTTTGAATTCATTGTTTTTCTTATTTTCTGTTTTGTATTAGTCATGACCACGAAATGATTAGTTTCTGCACACGCTCCTTTATAGTCAGCAAATTGAGATATCAGAAAATAAACACAAAACCACTTGGAAAATAATTAATGAAATACCAGGGAAAAACTCTAAACAATGTAATCCTCAAATAACACCGGATGCAATGAATCGATGTTTCATAAATTTCGGGAAACAGATGTATGACCCTCAAGCTGCAAATCCTCATGAACTTTTAATTAAAATAGAGAAGTCATGCTGTAATTCGTGCTACTTTGGACCAGTCACCTCTGTTGAAGTGAATGAAATAATTAGAAAGATCAAAAGCAAAAACACTTTAGATCACTATGGATCTCCACTAGGCTATTAAAAGCTATTCCTCCGAGTCTAACTAACACGCTAGTAATGATCATAAACAACTGTCTTATGGAAGGAGTCTTTCCGGACGAATTAAGGATCGCAAAGCTCTTACCAATCTTTAAAAAGGGAAATATTCATGATCCAGAAAATTATAGGCCCATATCCATACTACCGGATTTTCAAAAATATTTGAGTTAGCAATTAGCAGTAGAATAAATAACTTCCTCGACAGAAACAGCATCATCACCCAAGCTCAACATGGTTTTCGTAGGGATAAGTCCATGGCAACATGATTGGTCGAGGTGATGAGCACGATACTAGCTGCATTAGATCATGAAGAATACGTCCGATTGACAAGCTGTGATCTAAGTCGAGCTTTTGATAGCGTGAATCATGAAGTCCTTTTGGACAAACTACATTATCATGGTATCTGTGGGAACTCATACAATTTATTTATTATCATCGTATCTATCAAATAGAAGGCAATGCGTTGATATTGACATTACGGCATTAGGGCTATGGCTTATATAATCCTGCGTTGAGATGTCCTAAAATTATTATTGTGTTTTGCTTCGGTATTTTTCCAATTTCCAATTCCATTTTTTTATAAAATTCATTTTTGTCTTCATCACTACTGCTTTCAATTGGTGCATATTCATTTTAACACAAACAGGTTAAACGGTTTCATTTAAATTCTTAGATATGCCAATCTTCCATTTATTGATCTAAATTCCAGAACAGTCTGGCTTAAATCACCTAAAATCATAAGTGCGACTTCGTATTGTCCTTGCTTACCTGAATATCGGAAACTAAAATGTTCATGGTCTTTATCTCCCTGCCCTTTCCATCTTACCTCTTGTATTGCTCTACTTTGTAGTTGATGGAGATGAATTGACATAAAGGGCATGAAAATAAGTGACATCGCGAATGAATTCGCTATTGCGAAGGCAACCATTTTTAATGTAATAAAAATATATGGCGAAACTGGAAATACAGACGTTTGTGGGAAAAGTTTCAGGGACGCACAAGAAATTTAAGGAAGCATTTCATAAAGACTGCCTTAAAGGAACAGTAAAGTTTCCAAATGGCATTAAAGTTTGAAGGTCTATGTCTCTGGTAGGATTGTGGACTATAAGGCTCATAGAAGATTCTGTAAATGCTCTAAAATATCAAGAAATCCTTTAGACCTTGTTATTGCCGAGCATTAGGAAATTATACGAGAATGGAAATTTGGTATTTTATCAGGACGGTGCATTACTGCATACTGCAAAACCCACTAAAAATGGTTTGGGGATCATATCAACGTTTTGTCACATCCATCTAGCAACAATCCTCACCGAAATATTTCCCAATTGCGTGCCAAACTGCAAGAAATTTGATTTGATTTGATAGTTTTAAACCTGAACTTTGCAAAGGTGTGGTTAATATTATGATCCCTAGGGTTCAGGCAGTTGGTAAGGCTAAAGGGGATGTTACGGCTTCTAACTTGTTCTCAATTAGTGTAAATACGTCTTGTTCCAACATTTAGTTGTCATTATAATTACACAAAATTAATATAAAAAATGTATGATGAAAATCTAAGGCTTGTATTTTCCGGAAATGCAAGTGATCTGTAAATGTAAAGGGTCGTAATTGCAGTAGAAGCAAACCTATTTTTATCAAAGTTTTGTCTCAAAATGCTTTCTACAATGTATTTTAAATGGAACCCCTGTATATTATTCACTTCATATTACCTGCCTCAGTATCTGTAGTAATAACATTGTTATCTAATCTATTATTAATAAATGATCCCGATGAAAATTCTAGGAATGTGGTGTTTTTTTTAATGACTTCCATATTTTGCTTTATATAAGATCATTTCTTATGTAAAATCTTTTCAATTCATATGAAATTTATGATTATCTCAATAAAGTCCGTTTTTGCCACCCTTTCGGAAAGATTTACGATGCGAGCGGTACCAAGATATGTCGAGAAATCTAGATGAAAAATACGGAACCCCAAAACTGTTGTATCGCTCTATGCAAATAAATTCTAGCTAAATTAATATTTCCACTATAGTATCGGCTCAACAATTTTATCATTTATCACAAACGATCAACAGACACTTTATAAATAAGGTATGTAAAGAAACTCTTTAAAATTGGCGTACGCCATATATCGCGGTTACTAAAGTAACCATTACTTTGTTTTCAAGTATGCACCCAGGTACGTCTTTATGGGCAGAGTTTGTGAATTATTAAATTTAACGTTCAAGGGATCCTTACCTGGGAATCTAGTATTTTAGATGTATTCTTAGGACAAATCTCACTATCAGTCGTCTTTTTGTTTCATTCTTGTTCATTGATTTCTGTTATTTTTGTGTGCAACTAAACATTCAATTAATCTATATAATTTATTTATGTTACATAGGACAGCTTACATTGTATCTAACTTTTTTTGCGCCTAACACCGCCTAACAAAAGCGAAATTGTGCAGAATATTTTCTAAGTATCGATACAAGTATAATCAATACGATGTCGATACTCATTAGTGGATTTGCGATGAGAGGGTAGAAGTTTATTCATGTGAAAGCATCTAGAAAATGTCTTTTGAAGGGCGAAGATCTAGTCAAGCGCATACTAAAATTATAATCTGATATAGTGGTGGAGACCAAAAAACTTTATGTCGTGTTGGATGTGCCATCTACAACAGAATTAAAATTGGATTGATTTAGAAGTGGGCAATAGTCGCACATTAGCTTATGGTCCTATAAAATAATATACCATATAAACTAACCAAGTCATTTTGCGTTTACCTACATATTCCCTCTATATCGCTATTCCCGCCCTCTGTATATTTTTATAAAATAAGAAATAGCTCTGAAATCAATCAAATGAATCAAAGATTCTTATTTCGATGGTACAAACATATAGTTTACCATAGTAAAAATAATAAAGGATGGTTTATTTCAATTAGATGTTATAGCTTTTCATTTATCAGGGGGAACGTAGCGAATAGCAGTGCACCGTGACTAAAATCAAGTCTTCTTTCCGAATATTTTTCACGCCTATGTGTTTTTTCTTTCAATTTTCCTTTGGAGGAAAGAATGGTTGAATGGAAAAGTTTCATAGAAATCGATGAGTTCCATTGCGGTATCTCCCCTTGTTATTCTACAGCTTTGCTTGCTATGCAGAGGATACATATTTGATTTGATGCTTTCTGTTTGTTAGCATCCTTCGTGTCTCGATACATACATATATATGCAGTGGCGGCTCGTAAATTTTCAGGGGTAAGGGCTACATAAAAAATAACTATAGATTAATGAAAAATTCTTACCTTATAATATAGTCCATGCGTCTGTTTTTGTAACTCAAAAACTTGTCCATAACTTTGGAATTAAAGAAGCTATTGTAGGCTTTCACGACCGGTATTTAGTACATCTCTATTTCCTTCCGGGCTTAAGGATCGTAGTTCATTGAAATCTCTTCCAAACGTTTCATTCGCAACTGGGGCAAACATCTTCAGTGGCGAGAAATTATTCAATATGACGTTTTCTCGACAAATGATACTTAGAAAAAACGTCTTGTCACTAAGTTGACATTTAACAAATAATATTTTGGTAGACAATTTGATATTCGAGCAAAAAAAACCAAAATCCAAATCTACACTGCCACGCAGTGCTTTAAGAATACTGTGTTCTTGTGGTGGAGTATACGTTGGCACTATAAAACGCAGCATTGACACAAAGCTAAAAGAACATAAGAGAAACTGTCGTTTAGGACGAATTGCCAAATCAGCAGTGGCGGAACATCTTCTCCAGGATGGAAATCATATCATGTGCTTTGAAAACATTGAAGTTCTGTCCACTGCTTCACATTATCACATGTCCACAAAATTTTATACAATGAATAATCTTTGACAAAATATATCTATTTTGTAATTTATTTTTTAATTTGTTACGCCCTTGGATATCCAAAAAAGACAAAATAATCTATGTATTTATTTTCACAACCACATACCTACAAATCTTCATAAATTTTATTATTAAATTGTCTTTTGTAAGAGTTGTTTTTGCTCGGCCCATTTTGATTTAAAGGTATTGTGGTTGTAGGCCGTCCCAGTGATTTAATTTTAATTAACGTCTTGAAAAAGGGATTTTTAAAAGTTCTTCGACCGAATTTATATCGTTTTGCGTAATATAACAAAGTGCTGTTGACTAAAATGATACGCGCTTATCTGGCCTCGAGACCCGCCTAAACGGTGCTACGATATCGGCAGCCCCGTTCGCCGTATACCAAGATGGGTTTCAGATGTATCCAACATGTTGTAATCGGTTTAATAAAGCAAACAAAACATCTTACTTGATTATTCTTAATTTTACTATGGTTAGCTATTAGGAATTTTTGTTTACTGGGGTTTTTCTAAATATCTGAGAATATACAGGATCGACGTTATTGTCTTAAAACGAAATATTAAAGAGGTTAGGCGATTAAGCTGTTAAATTCACAAATTCAGAGTTTTGAAGTATATTTCTAAGACTTTCCCTGTCCATCACCGTACTGTAGAAATCTCAATTGCAAATATTGCACGATTTATCTTCATTGATTGTGGAAAATGTAAGAAATAGAAAGGAATAGTTCGGTAAAGCAATATTTATTTAAGAGAATTCATTGTATGCAGAATAGACGTTTGAAGAAGTAACACGTTTTCGCAGCAACCGTCATACAACAATTTTAACATTTAAATAATCTTAAAAATTTGCAAACACATCACAAATAGGTACGTAAACTAAATCTGTTAATCCATTTAGACGTTACAATAACCATATAATAGAATTTACAATAATAATTTAAACAATTTCTACTAAAATTGTGTGGATACGTAAATATATTTGTATTACTACATATATTAATCACTTAAGTATTTCTGTTGGTATTTTGTTTATTTTGTCAGTATAGTAGACGTAGTTACCTTAAAACGATGTTATTAGCACTGGAGTAGATTTCGACTTATCTTTGTCATCATTGGCAACAAAATCAAAGTCGTCTTCGCTATCTGGATTATCAAAGTTCTCAAAGCTGTTGTCTGTGCTGCGGTTTGCCGCTTCCGACTTTGAGTCTATCTCGTCTGCAGATTTCTCGATATCCTTGGTCGCTTCCTCCATCCTCTTGTGTATAACGTTTTGGAGTTCCTCGTTCAGTTTCTCGTTAATGTTTAAATCCAAGGTTATTGGTCTGTACATGCTTCGTTTACCTAAACTTTCCCTTTCATTCTTTTCGTTCCTCGACTGTGGGTGTACCTCTACCGGTGACTCCGATTTCCCTTCGATCTGTAATGTGCCATCCTTGAGGTATTTCAAGCATTCCTGCGCCCTCTGCAACGCCAACTTCCGTTCATGTTTTATCTGTACATTTCCGAACGTCTCCATCGTATCTAATTTAACGATTATGTCGTGTAGACTTTCCTTGATGAAGCCGTATAAGTTATCGTCCGGTTCGCTTTTGTACAAGTGGATTTCAGATTCCAAATATTCAATTCTCTTTCGCGTCGCGTCGATGGTATCCACTGCTTGCTGTTCTAAATCTACGATTTGTATTTCCTCCAAAGGTTTACAAGTCGCTTCCGTCTCGGGACCTTCTAATGTGCTCCTGGGTGATTTTGCATCTGCATCCATAGCAATTTTTACCAATTTCACCTGTACATTGCTGCTCCTCTCCGACAACGGGCTATCAATTGGTGATACTGCTCTATTTTGGGGAGAGTTAGGTGTCGGGGAAGCAATTGGAGAAAGTGACGGTGAGTTGGTTACCTTGGCATCGAGCTTGTGCATTTCCTCGTTGCATCTGTCTAAAATCTGTTGATATAGATCCTTATGCTTGTCTTTTACCGACGCGTTTATTTTTTCTAAATCGTCAATGATATCCGTGATGTTTTGTTTAATTTTCACGTATTTATTATCCTCTATAGTGCCTTTAAATTTTTCAATGTCCTTAGAAGTCCTGATTAATTTTCTTTCGATTTTCTGTAGAGTATTCTTTTGACTTTTGCGGAATGAAGACGCCCTAACGAAGCCCTCGCCTTTAGATGATTTTCCACCCATTGCTTAATCTGAAGGAAAATAAATATTTATTAGTATTTTGAGGTTATAGGAAAATACGCTGAGTCAAGTGGCACATTTATTTTGCTGATAGTGCTACGTATTTATTAATCTGTTTTATCTATATGTACATACGCAACACGTTGTCATGGTATTTCATATAAAATCCGAAAACTATTCTGGCGATATTTTGTTTTTGTTAGCATATAAAGTTATAATATAAAAAGTTTTGTTTATCTCGAATGTCTATCAAACTAATCAAAATTTGTGAAGTAGGTGTTAAATTTAAATTCTATTCATATCTGCTCTTCTAATTTTAATTTTCTAAATAGTGACGAGTTGGAAATACTGAGAAGTGGACAAACGTTCGCAGTTTGACAATTAAGAGACTAATCCGGAAAATATTGTGTGAAGTTTAAAGCTGAAGTGAGGAAATAAGTTCTGTATTTATCTAAAGATTTTGAAAAGTTTTAGTGGTTAAGATTCGAGAAGTTTGATAAGCGTCCCATTTATTTACTTTGTCTACATTTATAAATGCTTAAGATATACATATATAATTTACATAATTTACAATTTACCTTAATTAATTCTACTCTGTCAAGTTACTGTTGCCAATCCGTTTTTGCCTAGAGATTGTAAACTTTATAAAATGAATTGCGATAATATATAAACCCAAATATATTGCAACTATCACATTTAAACTTCAACAAAAAGAAAACTTGACAGATTCCTGATATCGGTAGCGTCTCCTCGTAGTTTTTACGATACCTACTCTTGAATTTTCGACTTTTTTAAAACGAGTGTGGTGAAGGCAGAGGGCAAATGTGTAGTAAATAATCGAGGTCAAACATCCTGACCGTTTCCAGCCGTCGCCTTAGACGTTGATAAATTAGTAGAAGTGGCAAGAAAAACGAAACGTGTGCAGGGTACTTCCAGCAAATGAAACAACTTAAAATCCATTTCTTTTGGGTCTGAGTATAATCAATATTGCAATGCTTAGGTAACGCTCAGCGTCAACTAATCTTTATCGACGTATTTTGCGCATGCAGTATCTTAAATAAGTAAGTGCCTAAGTGACTGCTTACACTGTACATTGATTTCAAACAAGCTTCTGACAGAATAAATAGGAGCGAAATGTATTATGGACAACTAAAGATCCCAAGAAAATTAATAAGATTGGTCTAAACAATGCAAAGAATAAAATATCATGGAATTGAGGCAAATCAAGGTAAATTGGAAATAAGAGGAGGGTTGAGACAAAGGGATCCTCTATCAACGACACTCTTCAACCAGCCTTTAGAAATAATAATAAGGAATAGCAAAATAAAGACCACGGGAACCATATTTAATAATGAACACCAGGTTATGGCCTTCGCAGAATCACAAAATCAAAAAATTAACTAAAGAAAATTACTAACAGATAACACCAGATAACGGAAGGCAAGGAAATTTGATCTGGAAATAAATCAAAATAAACGAAATATATGGTTAGACCAGAAAAACCCTTGGGAAGAGGTGAGCGCAAAAATTATGTTTTAGAGAGAGTAAGTAAATTTGTCTATTTGGGAGTTAATATTGAAGAAAATGGGCGTGAAGAACAAGAAATCCGGGCAAGAATTGCAAAAGGAAACCGTAAATACGGAAGCTTGAAGAGTATCATGAAATCAAAAATTTGGGTCAAAAAAAACAACAAAAGAGAGGATCTACAAAACAGTCATAAGATCTACCGCTCCATATGCCTATGAAACGTGGGTCCTGAATAACGTGGAAGAGGAGCAGACAAAAAGATGGGAAAGGAAAATGCTGCGTGCTATATATGGAGGAGTAAGAACCGAGGAAGGATGAAGAAGACGCACAAATCTAGAAGCAGAAGAAGCATATGAAAGTCCCAATATCGTAGCGTTTGCCAAAGTCCAAAGAATAAGATGGCTGGGGTATGTAGAAGGACTAAGCAGAGAAAGGTTACCAAAATTAGCCCTTACCAGAAAAACAATAGGGAAAAGGAGAAAGGGGCGATGAATAAAGTGGTTGAAGATCTAAAAAAAATGAAAATAGCAAATTGGAAGGAGATGGTAGGGAATAGAGAAACATGGAGAAATGTAGTCCGTAGAGCACTTCAAGAAAGTTCTACTTAATATTAGTACTTTATTAGTCTTAGGCATTCACAGCCTGTAGAGCAAATTATTATTATTATTAAATTATTATTATAATGAGAGAATACATAAATAAGTATGTATCTGTTATCCTAGCAGTTATATAAACACTCTGTATTGGATCACTCCTTCCGCACAATGGATTAATTAATTGGGAATACGTGGATCATCAACCACATGAGCGAATGAAACCTAAACATAACTATTAAAAAAAAAAACATGCACTTCTTTCTCTTTTTTTTTTCGTCAATTAGTTATTAATTTCAAGAATTTCAGGATGCTCGACAAAATTTAAAAGGAGAAGTCAGACGCGATCGCCCTGTGTCTTTTGTAGCACAAGAGAAAGAACTAACGATTTTGAAATTAGTTTAGGGCCCGTAACTATCATCATAAATGCATAAATATTTTATAATGAGAGAGGATACTCATAATGTAATCTACAACATTGATTGTACAACGATACACTCGTTCTCATAGGACAGACAAACTGTAGCAAAATCAATCGATTCCAATTCAGTTTCTTTATAGAAAAAAATCTATTGTTATCTTGTTGAATTACTTCAGATTTTACTTGGTGTAGGTCCACGGTCTCACAAAGTGGAGTGTACCACTCTTCGTAATGAAAAAAGGTGCTTGTTTTCTTTATTACAATACCGTGATACAATTGTTTCGTCAACAAAGTGGCTTTGTCAAACCAAACTAGCAAGCTAATTCATAAAAAACGACGTTAATACAGACACAATATTAACGCTGCATTTTATGAATTACTCTTTTAGTGTTGTCTGACGAAGCTACTCACTGTGTTGGCGAAACAATTGTAAAAATGTGTTTTAATAAAGTGTGTATTATATTAACCGTGTATTGTTATCTTGTTATTATTGGCTATAGACTACAGCATAGAATTAACAAGGTAATAAAAATATAGTAGTTTTTCTATTTCTACAAAAAAGATCCAAACAATTTCAATGTTTTCCAACCTCCGGTTACTAAGGTGCATACATTTGCGCGTAGCACAGGGGTTCAAACGCGAATCGAAAATCATATTTTCATCTTCTTCGTACTAAGTTAAAATTGCAGTAATTTAATCTTGAATAGTTGCTCTATTTGATGATGTCAATAATATGCATCGTATTTACATAAGTTTTTCTATATTTGCTTTCAAAGTTCAGTAAAATTGAGACGTTGCAGCGTATAGAAATTAGTGTGTAATTAAAAAGACTGTACCACAAGCAAATGGGCTTATTTATTGATGTCATTATAATATTGTTATACATTGCTAAGTGTATTATTACTTATTATTGGATAAGGTTTACCTAGTACAAGAAAATTAATTGTTTGTAACAGGTAATCGGTTTATAAAAATTTGCCTTAAGTAGAGGACTAAGTTTAGTTCTACACAACCCTACACGGTAATTACCTCATTTATGCTTAAATTAGCTGTTTGGCTTTGTAAATTCAAGAAAATTCGCTGACAATATTTGCCTATTCAGAACATATAAAAAAACCCCACTTGGTACCCGATCAGTTGAAACTCAACTTTGAGTCGAAATTTTATGCAGATTATTCTGTGCGCTATTTTCGAAATTTCTGACGTTAGAGTGGTCGTAAAAGATTGTGTTTCTGTTGCAATAGTTTTTTTGAAACGTTGTAACATAATGGCTGCGAAGAAAATAAGTCGATTGGTATTACACAAAGTCGCTATGAAGAATGATGATAAATTGACTGAAAGTAAAAAACGAGCATTGTATCGGTTTATACTTGACACATACGGGCTTGCCGAAGAAGATAAATCAAGTAAAAATACTTTGCATTGGCTTGAACACATGTTTTCTCCAAGATATTTTCAATATTTTAAATTGTCCAATAGAACATCAAGCGTTTTTATGAAGAAGCATAATATTTGGCTACAAGAAGAAATTATTTTTCCTGAATCTGTTTACTGCAATCGACCATTAAATTCGGGTATTCGAGGTCGTCCTTCAAAGAGTTTTGCTGAAAGTTCTGTTGTTATGAAAACGTGTAAAACCGAGGAGCTCAGAGAAAGTACTTCCGTGGAAGAACTTGTGCATGCTACTGCAATGAAAGTACGAGAAAGTGGAGATATAAGTACTGCCGATTTGATAATTGAAACTACTTCAACTACACCAACTAGAGGCAAACGTATAATGAAAAAATGGAGGAGTCCCGAACAAGAACAAAATGCATTAGATGTGCATATGTACTGCATAGATGGTTATTGTCATTGCCTTAAGTTATGTACGACGTGTGCAGTGACAGCCGCGCGATGTCAGTTTCGATCAAAACATAATCCATAAGCATAGTTTTAAATGCGAGCGGTCATTCGTTTTTTGCAAGGCGTTATGAGTCGAAAACAAGTTAGTGTTTGGTGGAAACAGTTCAAAGGTGGATGTACAGCTCTGAACGATGATCCCGAAGGTTTGCGAGAAAAACCATCAACAACGAAAACGGATGAGAGTCCAGACCTAGCGCGTTCTGAATTTCATTTGTTTGAGCAGAATTCGAAACGCTTATCATTACCCAAGTATACAGTGTTATCAGTGCAAATATAGAATTATGAATGTATTTACATGACGTTTTATTTCATGCACAACATTGAAACTTCCTTAGGGGAAATATTTATCATGCATTTTATATTGACAATGATTTCATTAATAATTTCGTATTTATTTACTTAGGCTAAATATGAATGATATGGCTCGTCTGCTGTATGGATACTGCCAAGTTTGTTGATTAATATATATTAATCAGAACTGTTTCCGGAAAGCATTTCTAAAATTAGGTGATGCAAATGATAAAAAGGAATGATTAAGTGTAAATACACGTAATCATTTCTTAAAGATATATTGAAATACAGTAATAGTATGCAATATTATTTTTAAATACTTGTATAGTTTTATAGGATTTTGAAAGATAATTTATGGAAAAAAAGTTTTATATGTTGTTATTTTAAAACGAATAATAAGTAAACTTACTTTTTCTAGTTCGTAAAACTTATTTATTTATGGTACAAGTACATTTCGCGTGCACATGCACGCATCATCAGTACGACTAGCAGCTTCTTGTCCAAATTTACAAAGATCTAACACAAAATCTCTCTTTCTAACTACTTACTTTCTAAAAATACATTTCTTTTGAAAAGCAAAAGAAACATGGTTTTCTGCAACATAATGACATTATATATGGTGCTTATATAAAGTAAGTAGTTAGAGAGAGTTTGTGTTAGATCTTTGTAAATTTGGACAAGAGGCTGCTAGTCGTACTGATGATGCGTGCATGTGCACGCGAAATATACATCTACCATAAATAAATAAGTTTTACGATCTAGTGGAAAATTCTCATTTACCTATTACCAACGAGTTCGTAGCTCATGTTATTTTCATTACTTTTTCTACCCTTACTGGAAAAAAGAAGGGCACAGATAATTCTGTACCAACCCAAAATAATATACAGGAGTATAATATTGTTGAAGCTCACCACGCATTTACAAGAAAAGATTATGTGTGTAAATAAAACAATGAGTACGGAAGAGAACATTTAGCGGTTTTTGATATAGGAAAAGCTTTCAATAGAGTATCAATGAATACATTATGTATATACCTGGTCAAACGAGGAGTAAACATACCACTTGTTGGAGCAATTAAAAGCCTGTACAAAAACATATCAAATATAGTGGTAACCACAATAGAGTATCAAAATCATTCACCGCAAGAGAAGGACTAAGACAGGAAGGTGGACCAAGCTCCTTACTATTTATTGTAGTTTTCGGTTATTCGACTTGATAATGGGAATCCACGTATTCCTGAAATACGTGCCGTCCCGAATTAATTAATACTTTGTGCGGGAGGAGTAATCCGAACAGTGTGTTTATTGTAGTTTTGGATCAAAAATAATCAGAGGTGTAAACAGTATATATATATATATATATATATATAGATATATATATCAAAGAGAATAAAAATTACGGAATGTGTCATCTGCAGAGGCACATTCCATTCATTACGAGATTGAGTTAGAGGGAACCTTATTTTATGAAATAAAAACATGATTATCTTTAAAGGCATCTACAGGTCAATCCTAACTTGCCTAAAACCTAATAAGAAGCACGGATCCTCTCTAAACAGTAAATACAAAAGATAAGTCAATGGAGATGAAATACCTATTTTAGAATTTTGGATCAATTTTTTTGATATAAAGAATGCTTGTAAAATATGTAGTATATAAACAATAGCCATTTTACGAAATTAAAGAAATGTTTATTATGGATTATGTTTATTACGGATTGTGTTTATGAAATGTTTATTTATAGATTGCATTGGACATTTCATAATAAAAGCAAACCAACATTATTTGTATAAGTATGGGATAGGGACCTGCATGATTATGATGAGGATATATGAGGATTCTTCGAATTGACTGATATAATAGCACTATGAAAAAGAAACAAATAGATTATCTATTCCATTAGTTATTCAATTCATTAAATTTAGGTACTACATATCTGTTTTGGGGATGAGCATAATTCATATCGCATACATCAATTTTATCAACTAATTCATAATGAAACTCACCTTGTACTAATCAGATATCCAACGATATTAATATCCAAGTGGGCGTGGCAGAAGCGCCTATGGCACAGAACCCAGCTCTTAGCTCAAGAACTGGAATTTTGGGTGCACTAGATTTTACAAAAAAGTAGGTTACACTAAATGGACCTATATTGGGCCATGTTACCTATGCGTGTATGTATATATACTACATACGTAATTCCTGTGAGATATCTGCACAGCGCATAGATGATAAATTATTTGTATTTTGATAAGGATGGGTGATAACAGGGAAGGTGTTCGTCAATAACAAAGGAGGCAAACTTCCTTATCAGCGTATAGTCCCAAAGTATTTTTACGTGTTTACTTCTATTAATGTTCAAACATCTATTATTTTTAAATACCAATAATAGTAATTTTAGTTTTTGTTGCGATGTCTATTACATTAATATTGGAGCAAACCAAAATTTTCAACGCTCTGTGTGATGAAACTATAAGCCTTCATTATACTTTGGTCTTTCATACAGAAGTGAGACTGCTATCTCGTGGTGATGTCCTTACCAGACTGCTCGAGCTTAGAGATGAGGTAGAAGTTTCTTTCAGCTATCATATCTAACTTTCATACAAATTACACGAACATAAACGGCCCCAGGCCTTTGCATATTTATCAAATATTTCAATGAAGGAAAAAGAGAAATTAGTGGAATTTTCAACTGACACCACTTTAAAATACCGATTTAACGCTAAATATCAACATTCGCAGACAATTTCAGATGCTTTTTGAAAATACCCTTACATTTCTGCGGCCATTTAAAAGTACGGAGCTTGTGAAAACAGCTTCATCTTCTTACACATTTATGAAAAAATAGGTATCGCAGTAACCTGAATGCAGTTCCAGATTTAAGATTATAAGACGCATCAGTCGCACGCGATATCAAAAAATTATGTTCAGTAGAAACGAGGGCGAGATCACACTGAATATCTTTTAATCCGAAGTAAAAGACTTAATTAGTTATTTTTTACAGTTATATTTATTTTCAAATACTTCTTTTTATTTTAATTGTACATAACTTTTAAGATATGGTATATCAAAAATTTTTATTTGTAATTAAGCGCATTAATGTAGTAATTAATAAGAATTTAATTATTATTGCGGATTTTAAAATACCATTTTATAATCCACAAATAGTTGACGACTTTAAAACTATAATTTCTAATTTCCACCGGTTTTGTGACCTTGATAAATTTAATAATCCAGTAAATGCAAACGATCGACTGCTTCATTTAGTGCTTTGGAACCTAACTTGTTGTGTTGAAAAAGAAAAGTCGCCATTATTCTCAGAAGATCGACATCATCCCACTTTCATCATATCCCTTGAATACACCATGCCAAGCTGTTTTCGCAGGAACACTGACACCTATGGACAAAATTTCAATAAGGCTAATTTTCCACTGATGTATAGTATGGTATCACACGTTGTAACGGTACTCTTACGATAAACTTAATTTCGAAAATAGTTTGTCTGACATGAGTACTGTATTTATGCTTCTCAGGTCGTGTAGTTCTAGTAAAAGTAATTTATGTACCATATGATAGATGTGATAACAAGTTTATTACATAAGAAGGGCAAAAACAATAACAAAATTAAATAAAAATGGATAAAAATATAGATTTGGGGCCCCTTTTGACTGTTAATATGAATATTAATTTAAAAAATACGTAATGGAATAATGAGTAATGTAGGAGTTTGTGGACTTAGCTCTCCGGATTCCAATTTTCAAATTCGCCGCGGCTACCAGATTCGACGGGGAGTTGGGGTTTAAAATAGCCAACCTGCCTTGATCGCGTCCTGGTCTTCGCTCTCTTTATTGGTCCGACTCACGAACAGATATTTCTGGGTTAATGACTTATTACGGAGTTACGGGATCGATAACCACTTTTACTTAAATAACGCAACCAGCCAATTAATGTCACTTGACTCTCTATACTCAGTAACACCCCCAGCAAGGTCAAGCATTCTCCCTTGACTCTTTTATTTCCTTTTTTCTTTTCTAATGTCAAAATTGACATCTCGCCTCCTGAGAATTATCCCAGTCAGTAATGTCACCTGACTGACATATTTTAATTTAGTTTTGACGTACTGTCAAAACTGACGTCCCGCTTGATAGCTCGTCTCTTCTTACTATAGGCTTTCCCTCCACTTTATTACCCGCCCACAACTCCTTTTTACAATATAGAAATGATAATTTAACAACATCAACTTAAAACCTTGCCAAAACTGCACCGACATTTAAAATTTCTACTGTATTTAAATTTGTTAAATAAAAAATCTTTTATTCGTACCGTTCTGTTACAACATGGATTGAGCACCTGTTTTAAATGCTGTAAGTGTTGATAATATGTGTGATGTCTTTACAACATATTACACGGTATATTTCATGATACGATGTTGATATACACAAAAAACCTCCAAGTGTTCGTCCCTCCTTGGTGTGACAGAATTATTATCCAATGTTTACGGGATAAACATACTGCACATAGTAACTTAAAAATATATAAAACTGAATTCTATCATGAAAATTGTAAACACTTAAAAACGCCTTGCAAAATTTTAATTCAAAAAGCTTATCCATCTTAAATTTGGAAAACCGAAAAAACTATGATCTTAAATTAACACTAAGCGTAAAAATACCAGAATAGCAGGTGCTATGAAGTACGGTACCACAGAATTAGATAAACCTGCACAAACCGTAGATGCGTTTGCTGATTTTTTTAAAGAATACATATCTTCCGTCGAACATTCACGCGATAAATTTCAACAGTTTAGATCCTGCTAACTCCGTAAATATTAATGTATTCCATATTACAGAAGAGTCAATTCTACTTGCGTTACGCAAATCTAAATATGCTTTATTGTGCGGTCCTGATGGTGTACCGAGCTTTTTGCTTCGTGATTGTTCAGCAGCTTTTGTTCAACCACTCAAGTGTATGGAAAAATTCAAGGTTCTATCCGGTTTTTGTCTAATTTTTCTAAAACAATTGAAACGATCCGGTACAACAATATTTATCACTCACTTCAAGACATCTCCCCAGCACAGTATGATTTTGTTAGCAAACGTTCGACTATTACTAACTTGAGTTGCCTTACGCAGGACATATCTGAGTTCTTAGATAGCCGAGGTCAAGTGGACGTTATCTTTACCGATTTTCAGACCTTTGATCAGATTGACCATAGTATCCGTACTACGTCGTTACAACTATAATTGCAAACGAATGCTTCCACGGCTAGAGTTTGTATAAGATAAACTCCTTCCAGGTTTGAACCGGGTCATATTAAAGATTGAAGATCTCTAGTATGACACGATCCAAACCCGGAACAAGTTTATCTTATACTGCCATAATTACTATTTATGTGTTCTTTTGTTAAAATTTATGCTATAATTTATTCGACAAGATACATATCTTTATTGCACATAATTTTAAATATACATTAAATTACAACTTCCCCTAAATGTATATACGTATGTATTGCCATTAATAACTAATTTACAATTGAGGTTTATAGAAATAGGATAAAACTCATCACAGCATGGATTAAAAATAATGTCCTTCCTGTATACAGTGTTCTTTAGATAGCCAAGAAAAAAAATTCAAAGGGGTCAAGTCAAGTGATCGAGAAGGCCATCTATTTCTACTGACCAGTCGATCATTATAATATTCGCAAAGAAATTCGTCTACATTTGAACACAAAATAACATTTTACAAATCTTATATGCATTAAACAAACCTTTACCTATTCTCCCTGATAAACTTCTAAAAAAATTGTTTGCATTTACATAAGAATGGATATCTCTCTTGCAGTTCCTGCGTTAATAAACTGGGTTTACCAGAAGGACGTTTCTTTGATATATTGGCAATTTCTCGAAAACGACTAATGGGGCGTAAAATATATCTTGCAAAGATATGAATTCTCTTTCTGCGAATCGATCGTAAAACTGATGTCTACAAGAATCGGTGGAGTATTTCTGCTGCCCATCTGGTTCTCTGCTACGGAAATAAGCATCTACGAGTAACTTATATTGTTCTGTGCATTGTCTATATCAACGCAAATTTTCAATGAAACAATAATGTAAATTACAGTTATGTGTAATTCAACATACAAGAGTTAACTTACCTTTACAATAAAATAATATTTTTATTGCCTTCAGAGCGACTAACTAATTAGACGACAGATTATATTGAGACAATTTACAGCAACTCAACGAACCTTAGCGAGGTTGTAAACCATATTTGGTTCGTAACTTCCTAATATTGGTTCATATCAAAGCAATAGTATATGGCAAATCGTTACTAAACCTGATATATCGATGAAGTGCGGAACGGTCAAGGCTTTTTGCTCACTTCGTAGAACTGAATTTCCCAGATAAATTTTAATGAAGTAAATAAATAGATAAATTCGGGAAAAATGTTATGGAAAACAGAAATCTCTTAGAGCGTCATTGAATTACTTCATTAACAAAAGCAAGGAAAGCGATGTACGATTCAAACGTGGTTAAATTGTACTCGGAGCTAGTACTATTTCATTATGAAACTCCAAACCAAGGTCAGCGGTTATATCAATTTCTAAATATGGACATAAAGTTTTATTTTTAAAACATCATTGGACATTCTCTTATAAATAAACTAAGTTATTATAACTTACAATACTTATATCACCGATATAAAACAATATTTACATATTATAACCAAAGTAAACACACTGTTCGGTTTAGTCCTCCCGCACAAAGTATTAATTAATTCGGGACGACACGTGTTTCGGGAATACGTGGATTCCCATTATCAAGTCGAATACCGAATGGCTGCGAAAATGCTTAAACTAGAAACATGCACCACTTTCTCCTCTCACTTCACTCCCTTTACCTACCCCAAAAACACATGTACAGTTTTTCTATTCCGCCCCGAGTGGGTGAGTTCTTGGAAGGACCACATACCGTCTCAAGAGTACGTTTTTACAGTTCATAATAAATCTATTAGCGCCGAAAATTACAGAGGCGGTTCTTCCCGATTTAAAAGGTTTCTGTCCTTTTTAATATAAATGGATTCATAAGCATCTAGCTCGCGCGTCGATGTTACCGATTTCATGAGTTTTAAATTATCTATATTTATATTATGTCCCGTTTTTGCTATATGTTCTGCGACTACAGACATATCAGCCCACCCATTGCGGTAATGTGAAATATGTTCCTTGTATCTAGTTTCTATAGACCTCTTTGTCCAACGTAGACCTCACAATCACCACATGCAATTTTATAAATTCCTGACTTTTGTCTCGTTTCGGATTTGTCTTTCGGGTTTCCTAACAGGTTACGATGTGTGTTGGGCGATTTATAACCGATTTTCATAGTTTCGTCTTTTACGACCCGACCAATTCCTTTTGTTATTTTATGAAAAGGTAATATTAAAAATTTATTTTTGCCGCGAGGCTCTACCGGGGGAAGCATTGTGGAATTTCTAATATATGGTCTATATTGGACCTTCTTAAGGACGCGATCAACATCTACACAGTAGTAACCATTGTGTTTTGCAATGTTTTTAATATGTTTTAATTCTCTTTCGCATCTGTCTTGATTTAACGGGAATTTAATTAATCTTTTTACTAGGAAATTAATCGCGGACATCTTGTGTTGTTGACAGTGGTTTGAATATGCCATTATGAATCTATCTGTGTTGGTTTCTTTTCTGTATATCTCTATTTCTAGTTTATTGTTATTCTTAATTACTAAACTATCTAAGAAAGGTAGACGATTGTTCACCTCTTTCTCCGCTGTGAATTTAA
>JARFOC010000075.1:56610-68594 GCA_031763485.1 Osmoderma eremita
GACATGATTGGGTGAAATACACTCCTTCGCATGTACCAAACCAGGAGAACTGCTCCAAAATTGGAGTACTTTCTGTACCAGAAGCATATTTGTCGTTTGGCTATCAAAATTGATATGCCAATTGCCCGTTCTGGACCTCGGAAACAACCCGCAGCACCCTCTTTTGCAAGGGCGTCGGCTGCCTCTTTACCTTGAATCCAAGTTAGTAACACAAGCAATATCAGTATATATAATTAAAGTTGGCGACATTTTCAGTCACGTGGTTCTCGGGTATTGTTGCTACTCTTTATAAAGGGCGTAATCAAATGTTTTAGAAACCGTAGTCAATTGGCGTCTGAGGCGAAGCCGAAAGTGATAATACGATAGAGGCTCTAAAACACTTATTAAAACACAGATGTCGCCAGTAGACACGGTCGTCTATGGTACCACATAGTATATTAATATACATATCAATGGTTAGTTCCATTTGCGAAATGCAGATATCGCCAATAGTATTTTTTTGACGAGCAGACGAATAAAAACACTATTAGTACATATATTTCTTTGGTCGTCTGGAAACTGACCATTAGCGACATATACTTTTAACCGATGGAACTAACCATTGACCATATAGCTCTCGCAACGCAACAGCCGACTTTTGACAGCGATAATGTTAAAATCATACCAACACAACTTCACATTTAGCAAATGAAGAATAATGTCAAATCTAGTGACATTT
Source organism: Osmoderma eremita (assembly GCA_031763485.1). Taxonomy (NCBI): domain Eukaryota; kingdom Metazoa; phylum Arthropoda; class Insecta; order Coleoptera; family Scarabaeidae; genus Osmoderma; species Osmoderma eremita. Next base: position 57,329 of record JARFOC010000075.1, read on the forward strand.
CGTCCGCGTAGGATTTCTTCAATTAGAGTGTTGCCAGTTGCATACATAAGGTAACTTGTACCTATCTATTTATCTGTCGAACGATATGCTTTATAATGCGCGGCAACCATATCAAGAAAAGATGAAATGTCAAAAGTTGTTTAATTGCGAGAACTATACATATATATCTTTAAATAATTGGTGCGCTCTTTTTTTTTGCTGTATGTCAGTGTCAGTACAGCTGCTGAATGTAGCTCCAAATTATTCCATTTTACAAATAGTAAAGAAAAGCATTCCCAGCACTGATAAAAACGGAACAAAAATAGCAATAATCGGTCGTCAGTTGGTAAAGAAGGTTTCAATAAACCAAAAATCAAACATCAAATTTTTGTTTTGTTTCTTGTGTGCAGATGAGTTTTGTTTTATTAAAGCAGTAAGGATATTAGCCCAATACAAATTAAACAAATACATAAATTAAGGTTATTTTCTTTCGGGCTTCGCATTGTACCACAATTAACCAAACCCAGAAATATGTACGCTAATAAATAATTGTGTCTATCTATCAGACTAAACATAACCTCACTAAACATTTGTGCAAAGTTTGCACTATTCTTGGAGGATGTGTACTTTCAGCAGCAGTTATACCAAAAATATGTAGAAAAGGTAGTACTAAATGACGTCATTAATCATTTGCCAGTTTACTGGACAGCAATATCGCCACGCATTTCAGTAAGCTAATGGTACTGACAGTAGAAAAGGAACGCACCCAATATTTGCTATGATGCAACAATATGTGTTTAAAATTATAATATTTCCTGAAAACTCACCATATTACTAGAGTTGTTAAATTCTTTGCCGCAATATATACAGAGATGTAGTTTGGAATGGTCTTTTTGTCCCGTGTGTATCTTCTGGTGGGTTTTTAAGTTGTCTAACCTATTAAATGCTTTACCGCACTCTTTACAAACATGTCGTTTATCTTGTTGTAAATGCAACTTTATATGCCTGGCCAAATGGTCTGATCTATAACAATATAAATAAATATCAAAATTTGCTTCATTAAGTAGGATAATCTGATAATTTTTTTACTAAATCGGGTTTAAAATATTAAATAACGGATCTGTGTTATATCCTATTACTACAACCTCCAAATGGCCATTCGTGCGAGTTGATCAACGAATCCCGCGACGTACGAATCAACGTACTATCTACTAGTATCGTCGTACTCATGTGACAAACTTATGCTGAATGCTTGTGATATGTAGTTAGTGAGAAAATGATGACGAAAGCTTTGGCTGCTTTGCTTAAATACATTGGAACAACCGATATAGTTAGAGATTGGTTCAAATAGTATCTTTATAATAGAAAATATAATAATTGTTTATCTAAGGCATTAAAAGCAAATTTTGGTGTTCCACAAGGAACACTTTTGCACCGCTTTTGTTTAGTATTTACCTAAACAATATATTGTCGTTATTAAGGGCGTGGCCAGGAAAGGGCAGAGGTGTGCATTTGCATTCTCTTGATACACTTGCAGACCATCCGGCCCTTCGCATCAACAATTTCCGTTTGATATTAAAATGACATAAAATGATAGTACAATGGTTCCATGTTTCCATATAAAACTAACGTGTATTACTAGTCACATACAAATAAGCTCCGTAAATCAGCGAAATATTGATCTACAATATATTCATCTACAATAAGCCCACGTGAAAACTCTAGAAGGGTATTTGGTTACCTCATTGAAGCATAAATGAGCTCACAACAACAGGTGTGACGTAGGCATGTTGATGGTTTAACTTGTTTTGTCGCTTTTAATAAAATACAATGGAAATAGTTTTTTAGTTAGCATATTGATCGACTAAGGGATAAAATAGCTTTCACATATTTGTGTGAATACCTGCTAAATTCTTTATCGCATATTGAGCATTTGTGGTCCATTTCCTTAGGGTTCAAATGAGTTTTTAAATGGCGAATAAGGTGCTCGCCTCTGGTATATGTCTTATCACATATAGTGCATGTGTAAGGTTTGTCGATATGATCTTCCTGGGTATGCTTTTCCAAATATTCAGGCGTAGCAAAGGCTTTATCGCATCGATCGCATTTGTGTATCAAAACGGCCTTATGGAAGGTCATATGACGTGTCAGATGATTTACGCGAACGAAATTCGCTTGGCACACGTGGCACGTGTAGGTTCTAGTAGGCCTGGTCATTATCAAGAACTCGTTGTCCGGAATCAAATCGATATTAGCGGATACGTTGTTTCTTGCATCGCTTGTATCTGCAAAATTTCAGAGTATACATGAGAAGTAGAGGAGATATTTTTGAAAGGTTATTGATTGTATGGAGATGAGCAGTGGCGGCTGGTGTATAAGGGTTGCCAGGCTGCAGCACTGAGTGAATTTTAACGAAGCAGTAAATAGGAATAAAAAGTAATTTCCGAAATTAATTTTTATATAAATAACAAATGAAATTTAGATTATGTAACAGTAAAATATAATGTAACAGTACTACATTATATTTTAAATTTTGACATTAAATCACTTCCGCATAAAAATAAATACAATAATAGGGCGAGGGGGTGAAGTAACAAACCCATTGAACACATATATAACCAAAATGCATGGGCCATGACAAGTAAATAATGACTTGTGGTCAAGTTAGGAACACCACAAAAAAAGAATACAATTTCTCCCAGTGGAACACTCGTTAGCCCCGTTTGCATTGGCGAACGACCTACCGAGGACATCCGAACGCTTGCTTGGTATAGGGCGAACGGGGCTGCCGACATCGTAGCAGGTTGAAGAACTTTTAAAAATCCCTTTTTCTAGACAAAGTTTTGAAGAAAAATCAATGAGATGGCCTACGCCCACAATAACTTTAAATCAAAATGGACAAAGCAAAAAGTTATTATAAAGCAATTTAATAACAAACTTTATAAAAGTGTTTCGTGGATATGTGAAAAAATAAACTATTTTGTTTTCTATGCTTATTGCTTAAGGGTGAAACTTCATGGAACTTCAAAGGGATAAGAAATTTGGAGCATCTGCAGGAGTATATTAAAAAACACCATGAAAATAAAACCCATATCGTTCGAATGAAATTTGCCACTTAGGTAGATAGGGTCTGTAGACAATCGATTAAGAAACATAGTGAATAGGTATAGAAAAATAGATAAAAGATCGACTGTATAAATTTTTATGGAGAATTTGAACTGGCACTTTGTGGGCAAGACAAATCTGAGTCATCAAACAATCCTGGAATTTTTAGGGGGTTAATTTATTTAATTTCTAATTTAGTTATTTCTGCGCAGCCCTTACCCCGAAAAACTCACGAGCCGCCACTGGAGATAAGTATTTACCATGACTATCTGTTTCATTTTGCGTTGTACATTCATCCTCTTCCACTTTACCATCATCCACTTTCAGGGCTACTGAACTTAAAGGGCTGTCACTATCATCAGATATTCCATGTTCAGTATGCATGTGGTGACTAAAACTTTTTTTATATTTAAATTGTCTATCGCAAAACTCACACTGCATGATTTTCTTGTCCCTATCATTTCTTTCAGATTTTTTGACCTCTACTGTAACACCATGGGTTAACAAGTGACATTTGAGGTGATTACTTTTGGTAAATGTTTTGTTGCAGACCTGTTAACCACATGATTTATTATGAAATATCCGATAATATTTGATAAACCAATTTTACTACTTACTCCACAAGAATGTAAATTATTGCCAGTATGCCGCCTCATGTGTATTTTCAAACCCACAAACGTTGTCAACACTTTATTACAATATTTACATTCATGCTTGCCTTTAGTTTCATCATCCTGGACTTCTATATCAGGACATTCATCTTTTAAATATTCTGAAACGTCAATATTATCGTCTTCCCTACTTTCATCCTTAACACATATTTGACTTCTATGTTCCCGCATGTGTCTAGATAAAAGGTAAGATTTTGGAAAGCTCAAATCACATTCTTCACATGTGTATGTGTCACATCCAGCTTCAATTTTATGCGCACTTTGTAAGTGTTTGTGTAAATAGCCCTTGGAAAATTTTTTATGACAAATATGGCAATTATGTAGTTTTTCATTTTTATGTTTTTGCATATGCAATCTAAAGCCATTTTTAGATCGAAATTCCTTTGCACAGAATTTGCAGCAAAAGGAGTCCTTATCACTTTTGCTTGAATCTGATTCATTTGATTCTAAAGTGTTACCATCATCATAATAATCATTTACATCTGGTTTTATATCTAGTACTTCATCTGCACTTGGTGAAATCAATTTTCTTAAGGAAGAATCTGTTTTCTCACACTGCTGTTTGAATTCAAAAGCAACAGACAGTTTCAATTCGCACTGGGCACATATTATCTTTGGTAGAGAATCATTTTTTGCAATCTGAAAGTGAAATGAACTCTGTTAGTAAGCATGCTAGTTCCTCTCGTTTATATTTTACTTCTACGGAAGCACAAGCCATAAACATATCGGCAATTAAAAGAGATTGATCGCCAATAGCATTTTTAATTTCAAACAAACTCCTTGCTTCTGTGCTTTCGCGCATACAACACCTGCATAATTGCTCCATCAGACCCTTATCATAGCTGTTTATCATGACACACTTATTGTAATATGTTTTAACAAAAAAATATTGTAAAATTAATTTAAAAATTACAATATTTAGCATTCAGATAACACATCCATTGTAAAACAAGACACCAACATAAAAAAATGAATTGCCTGAGTAACATGCATATGTCAAAATGTTGTTTGACTGTTAAACACACAGGGATCACTCCTCACCTCACAATAATTTCTAGCACGTTTTTCGAGAATAAGTGGATTCGCCTCGTCAACCACTTGACCGAATGGTCACCATCATCCAATATTCCTTTGTTATTCAAAATTAAAGGGATGGGATAGAATTTCTAGTAAAAGCACTACAACTCGAAACATTTTTACTGAAATGATAAAAGTGATAAAGTTCTAATCTTTGCTTCCGCATTTTCCGAAAAATTGCAATGTACTCACATTTTTGTTGTGCGTACTGTTTTTGCATTTAAATATGAAGATCACGTACGTATTAGTTCTAAAAGGAAGTGATACATTGGTATACTCAAAAACAATAATAAAGTAATGAACAAAAGTACACAACAGAAATAAAACCTACGGCGGCCATTAACCACAGATCGCCATCGCATAAAACGAAATGGAAAGCACTTGCAGATGGATTGCTACATAAAACCGTTTTAGAAAAAAATATCTACACAGATAAAAAACACTTTAGGTAAAGTGTATTTTAAGTATGCAAGTATATGGTATATTTTAAATGTATGCTGATGGCAACATCTATAATCGAAAAAAATGCTAATATTACGCCATATTGGTTGTTACGAAAAAATTTTTAAACCATATTTATAATTTTAAGTTAAAAATACCCCTTACCACCTTGTTGAGTAAAGAACTCTGTATACGTATTTCGGCAACTAAGTTGCCATCCTCAGCAGAAAACCACAAAGAAAAATAATGTCAAAAGTAGCACTCCGAGAGCAATCCAACTCTTAGAACGCCACTATTAACATTGTTAATAACAGAATGTTAATAGTGGTTGGATTGATCTCGGAGTGCTACGTTTGACATTATTTTCCTATGTGGTTTTCTGCTGAGGATGGCAACTTAGTTATCAAAATTCGTATTCAGAGTTCTTTACTCAACAAAGTGATAAGGGATATTTTTATTTTAAATTTATTACGTATAACTCTATGTAGAGTTCTACAATTTTACACTCAGAGTCCTCTATTGATCAAGGAACCCCTGGTTTACTCCACCTCCCTCCCAAACGTGGTCTGGTTCATGTCTGGTCTTAACCCACGGTAGGGTTATCTATGGGGTTAACCTATAAATTACTGGGAGCATCGTATTTTCACCATCATATTAAAATTAATTCTTACAGAGTACAATATATTTTAAATCTATAACTACATAATTCGCATTACAAAATGGACGATAAACCTAAAATAGCAGAAGCAAAGCCAGGAGATGGTATTAGATCGTTACAAACATCGAAATTATTTAGAGTTGTTAACTTCGAATTGTATACGAAGCCTGTATTTTCTCACAAACTCAACACTTACTGAAGCTTATTTACATATCCGTTATTTGTAGAATGCTGTTATAATGGGTTTGGGCTTGATAGGGTTAGCAGGATCACTAATCTATATCACATATATGCGACATAAATATGAGTCTTTAGGGTATTATTCTGCTATACAAGAAGACGGGCAAGAGCAATTCCTTAAGAAAAAATCAAAGTGGGATTAATGTAAGTTATGATTTATTTGTACATAATAAAAATATTTGAAATGATTTGTAGATACATTTTATAAAATTTAGACATGAATTGTTTGAGAATTATTTTGAAATAGTAGCGACTTCAAATAGTTCTAAAGTAGGACCATAGTAGAAGGGACGCAAATAAAATGACTTTAAATAATATTCTGTACTCAACAATATCTATACACGTGCTGTAAATAAAACAAAACAAAGTATGCTTATAAAAATTATTTATAATTATTTAAAATCATATAAACATTAAAATTGTAATACAAAAGTGTTTTGTTAATAAATAATAAATTATTTATTTCGTCTTAAGTTCATTGAATTTTTTGCTTAGTATTTTCATAACATGTGCATGGTTCATGTTATCTTTTTTAGTGTTACCATAGTTTTCCTTAACAAACAATGCAAAACCTGTAGCTTTTCTCGGCGTTACTGGTGTAACTGCTTTCGTCCCATTTTTAGTAGTTTTATTAAGAAATACCTCAAATTTTCCGTAACAATATCCACAACGTTTTCTTTCTATATCCAATGATTTCGAATGTCTTCCGATACTAAAGAAAATATAGTTTTAAATGAAATAAAATTAATAATTAAGTTTAGGTACCAGTATCCACAACTAGTGCATTTGTATGTATATTTTGTGTTAATTACGTATTCATGACATCGAGTTATCTGCGGCAATTCAGGGAATGTTTTCATTGCTTTTGTGGCCCTGTGTAATATATATAAAGCACATTAATACAAACAAAATACAGTGAGATAATTATATACAAGTACCAAGCTTTCCAAAATTGTCCATGTCCATCCTTTACGTCATTAACAATCCATGTTGCAGCATGGCACATCTCGTGCACCAATGTATCCCTCAAACGATCTGCCGAGTCAAGGACTTTAGTGGCCAGGACAATTCTAACATTCCTTTCGATTGCACCTGTCGATCTAGTTATTTTTCTACAGTAACAGAAACCGGCTGTGCCACGCAATCTATCATTCCACTCCAGAGGTGTGTCAAACGGGATTTTATTGCTAAATATTTTTTCATTGTAGATAGTGAAGAGCTTCTTAGCTAATTCTTCTTTGTTGGTTTTATACGTATTTCGATATATTCTAGCAGAAACCTCACATTTGTCAATCGGTATATTGGCTGCAAATTAGACATTATGTCTAGTAAGTATATATATATATCTACAGTTGTGTGCAAAAAAGTTGGTATAAGGCAATATTCATATAGATACATTGGTAGCCAATATATTAGTATATATTAATGATTTACAATTTTGCTAATTTATAAATTAAACACTGTTTTCAAACAAAATTTTAATAGGACATTAGTATTTGGTACTACAAGTTTCATAGCTAAATATGGGACGCGCTTATCAAAAGAATTAAGACGAGGCGGTAAAAGTTATATAGCCATAGCAAATATTTTAGGCTACTCACGAAAAAATTATTTAACGTTGTGAAATGGCGAGAAACGTGGTAGCCCAAAGAAAACGACTGCCCGGGCAGATACAGCAATAGCAAGATTTTGCAAGAAAAATGCTTTTGCTACGTCAACCACCATCACAAAGGAATTGCAACTAAATATTAATACCTGTATTATTCAAAGACGGCTTATATAAAACAATCTACGAGCAAGTATACCAAGAAAAATTCCCCTCTTAAGCAAACGAAATATTCGTCAGAGTATGCTTTGCAAAAGAATATGTAGCATGGGCAAAGGAGATATGGTGGAATATATTGTGTGATGACGAAACAAAAGTGAATCTGTTTGGCTCTGATAAAATGCATCAATATGTAAAACGCCAAAAAGGACAGGAATTCTCACCCCAATGTACCGTCAAGATCGTAAAACACGGCGGAGGCAACATAATGGTGTGGGGCTGCTTTTCCTGGAATGGTGTAGGTCCTACAGTGTGAATAAGAGACAAGCTAACGGAAGTTGGATATGTCAATATACTGCGTGAAGAAATGCTTCCTTATGCTGAAGACAACATGCTGCTGCGCTGGACGTTTCAACAGAACAATGATCCAAAACACACGTCCAGAGCAGGGAAAGCATGGTTCAATGAAAATCAAGTGACTGTGATGCAATGGCCTTCCCAGTCACCCGACTTGAACCCCATAGAGCACCTATGGGGGGATATTAAAAAGGCTAATGGTGGGTGTCTGCATTAAAAACAAGGAACTGTGGCAGACAGCACAGGAAGCTTGCCGATTAATCTCCTTTGAAACATGCCAACGTTTGGTAGACTACAGTACTACCAAATAATAATGTCTCGTTAAAATTTGTTGTCTTATTTTTATATTCTGTTTGAAAACAATGTTTAATTTGAAGTGTAGCTATTATTTTGCACAGACTATTTTTGCATATTTACTAGATCTTTACCTATTGAATAATATTTTTAAATAGACTTAATGTTTTCTGTTATAAACTGTGATCATTCCTAGTAAAATTGTAAATCATTAATATACACTGACTATTATATTTGTTACCAGCGTATCAATATTGCTTATACCTATTTTTTCTGCACACCACTGTGTATATATATATATATATATACTTACCAGATAAGGAAGCCAGAAAGCTATTTTTTTCTGATTGTCTATTATAGTCAGTACTTTGTTTGATTATGTTATCATCATAATTAGAACTTTCATTAGAAGACGAATCAGTATATCTTCTACTTTTAGGAGTTCCAATTGTATTATTTTTTCCATTTTTATCTTTCTTAATTTTATTTCCCAGATTTACATTTGATATGATCTTTTTTTCCTTGTCTAGATTCAGTTCTTTTAATTTACTTGGCAGCTTACCCTCTGGTGATAAAGTCACCTGGTCATCTGAATCAATCTTCTCTGTTTTTTTGCTTTTAGTACTGTTGATTAAATTGTTAGATTTTATATTTTTTCTAGCATTATCAAATGCTTCTACTAGTAACTTTGACAAATCTAGATGAGCCCGTTTTTCATTGCTATCTATTTCTTTAAAAGTACCTTTTCCTTGTGTATGTAGCTTTTTACCTCCTTCTATTTCTTTTTTTGGAGTGTTGTCTAATGCCCTTGAAATAACATTGTTAGAATTTAAGCTATCCAAGTTACTTTTTATTCCATTATTAGTATTGCACTTTTTTCTATTCCTAGGAGCCTTGATATGTTTATCAAACTTTGAGTTTTGATCAACTACTTTAGGGATATCCTCATCGTCACAGTCACTAAAATTCAACTTCGTTTTGCATTTTATCGGAGAGTTTTCAATACTTGAATCTGTGTCACATATGTCTTTCAATCTGCCCATAAAAGGTGAACCTATTATCATTTGCAGTCTGGCAGTTTGTAATGTGTGTAAAAGCTTTTCTGATTTATTTATTTCGCTAATTAAATATGGATTTTTATGTGTTATAGATTGTTTCGGCTTTCTAAATAATAAAGCATTCAAGATAGTTATAATAGAATACAATAAAATTATTGAATTACCTCTCTGTTTGTGGAACATCTTTAATTGCCTTGTCTTTCACTTTCCGGTTTTGCCTAGGTTCTGATTTTGGAGTTAGGATTCTCTCCCTATTTACTCTCCAGCAATTTCCATACATGTCATCTAATAGCTTCTCGTGAATTTTCATTTCATTTTCTAAAAAATAATTTAATAATAGATTTTTATTCTCACGAAAATTTATATTTAATAACATTACCTACACATTGATTTTCATCAAAAGAATCGTTTACAATAACAATATCTATATTTTTTTGATTTTCATTATCAGATTTTCCTGTTTCATGCTCACAGTTTACCTTAGTATCATTATTTTTTGCATTGTATACTAATTTATCAAAATCATCTAATGATTCTTTTGTTGTTTTATGAAACATTTCATCAAATCGAAAACAATTTCTATCTTTTACAAAAGTGGAATTAATGGCAAAATGTGTGTTGGATATATTAACGGTGCCTTTACTTTTATTATTCTCGCCAACTATTGTAGATAATTCACTAAACATTGATATATTACATGCTTCAACATTTTCCAATGACTTTTCAGAAAAACTTTCTGAATTCACTTTTGCAACCCATTTCTCTACTTCACTTAATTTTGTGGGTACGTCACATGTATTTGTTTTTAAATGGTCTATCCTACCATTATTTGTATTCTTGTAAAGATTTGTTATGCATTTCGTTGAATTTCCACTAGATGTAGAAATAGTTTCTGTTGTATCACTAGCACTTAATAAAACATCGTATCCAGTGTGTGGTAATTTATCGTACATAGACGAACGTTTCAATTCTTTTCTCAACGCAAGTTTCGTTACTAAAATAGAATAAGTAAATAATATTTAAAAACTATTTTGATGTGTAGGTATATACTTTGTTTCTTAGACTTCTTTAAACATTTATTTATTGTAGGTGACATGGAACTCAACATTATAGATTCATCTAAGTATTCATCCATTTTTAAATGTTAGATATTTTAAAATTAAATATGAGTCAACTAAAACTTAAATGAACCTAAATAACACATTTTAATCCGCATTCCACACTATCCTTTATCACTACGAGCATAGAAAAGGAAACTGAGTACGAGATGACTACGAGATTCCCAAGCCACTCTATGCAATAAGAAAATTTCAAAAAGCCGAACTGCCAACCGTGAATTTATAATTTTTCTCTTATCCATACTGGAAAAAAACGTTAATTTCTTTGCTGTGGTTGGTAGTGCTTTACGTTGATAGTTGGAACCACAGAACAGCAATTAAAGAGAAACGCGAGCCCTGTACATTTCGCTGGAAACACGCAACTTCACGATATTACAATACAGCGCCGTCCGGTTTGGTACACGGCGAAATACGAAAATACGAGGCAATCGTGCTTATGAAATATGGCGCCACATTTAAAAGTTAGATATGTTTCGATTTTCCTTAATCTCATCAGTGTGATA
>JARFOC010000075.1:71924-89324 GCA_031763485.1 Osmoderma eremita
CAAGGACTAACTATCTGAGAAGGACACCAACATATATTTTGTGTGGCATTGCGAATAGAATATGATACAAGACAGTTGGATATTTAGTTAGTTATGCATTTGTTCAAGTATTTTATCTTGTTTTACATTTTTTTAATGTATTGTGTATTTCACGTGTAAATTTTCCATTGTTTTTTTTTGTCCGGTTATTTGGATTGTATCCTGTTGGACAATAAAGTTTATTATTATTATTAAGATGTAGGATGTTGTTCGGAGCGTACCATGCGACATTTGCAATCATTCTCATTGCTTTAAACTGGAACCGTTGAATAATGTTTAAGTTCGGCTTGCTAGAGGACCCCATGGCTCGATTCCATAGGTAATATAAGCTTGACAATTGCTTTATAAAGTGTTATCTTATTTTCCAGTAATAGACATTAGTTTTCACCTAAAAGCCAGTACACTCTTTCTTTATCTTTAAATCCCTTTCTTTTCTTATCTTCAGCAAATGTCAACAAACGTTCTGATGTTTGTTAATTTATATGTCTGCGGTGTGTAACAAGTACATTAACGGGCCAAAGACGATTCCTTGCGGTAAAGATTTCACAGAAATTGAATTATTTGATTTGGTAGTTAAATAAGATTTTTGCATATATTAGGTCATACCCAGGAGCTTCCTGCTGATTTCACGTCGAATTTCAGCCGTAGTAAAATTCTTAATCGGTACCGACATTTATAGTGATATGTGTAAAGAGTTTTCTACATAAGTATCCTTATCATTTAAGTGAGGTGTAAATACATGTTTCAAGTGTTAATCTAGTACTTCTGCCTTCTCATTGTTCGATCTGGCACACTCATTTGGTGATTTTCTTATAGGATGATAAGTTGTTTGTGGTTATTTATCTTTCTGTTTATTTTCCATAAGTAGGTCTCTTTTTGATAGTTGACTTATTGTTAGGAATTGTGGGTAAAATGTTTGCTGTTTAACCTCTTGGAGTTTTTCCTGTAAGGTATTTCCCATTCTATGACAGTTGTTCCTATCTCTAACTAGGTCTAGTATTTCAGATGGATGTTCTCGTTTCTAAGACGTTCTTCGATTTTTGACGTTGACGCGCAAGCTGCATTTGGTACTGTTATATTATAAAAAGGTTTGTTGCTGTTTTTATTTCTGGTGGTGTTTTTAGGCTTATAAGAAGATTTTCATATACCTTTTCTCTAAACATATCCCATTTGGTTTTACGATTGAGTAAATTCATTTGATTATAGTTGTACTCATTGTAGCTCTGACAGGCCTGTGATCTGATGATAAGTTGAAGTTATTCTCTATGTCCGTGAAGTTGTAAAGTGTATGCCTTTTGTGATAAAAGGTCCAGCAAATTCTGGATTTTGTTTGAATCGCTGGGCCAGTCGATAAATATTGGTATTTTTGTTCTTACATGAGAATGCACAATGCTCGTTCTCTACTTGTAATTAGTCTGCTAGCAAAATGTTGGTATTTCCTATTAAAATCACCACCGCTCATAAATAAGAGTTTTGTCCACAGTAATTTTAAAATTACGTTTTGGAAAGTTGTGTCTGGGTGAACAATACACGGATGATATTGTGATTGGAGTAGGTATTTTTTTCACAAATATAAACAGGGAATTGTTGCAGTTAGTAATTTTGAATGAAGTAAAAAATATTTGCATGTACTCTTCTAGAACTGCAAGTTTTGACAACATGACCGTTTTTACCTGTTGTCCAACGGTTCTAGAAGAATCGGTAAAAAAGACTTGGTACTTCAGGTATAATTTCGATAATGATGTTATGTGTAGTTATTGGTAGGGACATTTTAAAGTATTTAGAGAACGATATTATCATTCAAAGTTATATCTCTATCTACGCTGTAAGCACACAGTAGTAATGTACAATACAGAGAGGACCTAATACCCTCGCGTGACTAGCGAAGGACAAAGTTAAAAATGCCTGCACGCAAAAGAATATATGGCGTTCCCTATGTGATGGTTATTATTATTGTGCTCGTCTATTTCTGTGTTATATTGCCTATTTGTTTAGGACCGAAGGTGCAAACGTTCGCACAGCTATTACTGGAATGTCATTGATGTTTGACGTTCTTCTATTTTTACGAAAAACTCGATACTTTTACGTTTATACATTGACTTTATAAATCTAATGTTTGACGATGTTTTTTTATATATAGATAAATCCCTATCCAACTGAAAACGTGCAACAAGAGGAGATTATATTACCAACAGAAAATGAAAACGTCTTAGAGAATGAGAGCACATCTTTTGTAAACAAGTTGAAAACAGTTGAAACAGTCGACGAATCCACCAATACCGAACACGATATTGTTCACAAATCAGATTTTGTCCATGAGTTATTCCTGGACCAATTAAAGGAAATCCTGCAAGAGAAGATTGTTGATACTTTCAAAAAGAATCTAAGCTTAGATACTTTGAATCTATCAAAAGAAATAACCGCAAATTCCTTGGATAGCCACGAAGTTAAAATCAACAACAACTTCAACATCGACCTTCATAAAAACGCAGATGCGATTAAATATGTTATTAGCGCCTTGGTAAAGAAATCTCCGTTTCACTGGCAATTTTACAAAGAAAAGAAATTCGATATCAATAGATTCAATACAATCGAGAAGTTAAACAAAAACATCTGGAAACTGGATATCCCAAAGGATTCAAGCATTTTCCAACAAACCACAGAAAAACTGATACCAGTTATGGACGTGACGACTAATTCGAACGGTGAAAAGCCGATAGTGAAATTAAGACGGACTTACAGTGTTTGTTCGGACATGGACGTGCCCAAACAAAGGATGTATGGTTCGCACGAGACTTTGGCGAGCGCAACGACCGCTAGAGTGGAGAAAATGCGCAAATCACAATCCGCGACCTTGCGAAAGACCTCACTGGACAAATCATCTCAATCTCTAAAGAATTTGATAATGAAGAAAGAAGAGGAGAAAAAACTGTTGACAAAAATTGAGGCCAAAGTTGATTCTATCAGGAAAAATCAACCAGAACGCCCTAAACCCAGATCTGAAATAGTGGCAGCGGTAACGCAGAGGTTATATGCTAAAGTAAAGAAAAGAGAAATCGCCACTGAAACTGACGAGATTCAGAAAGAGAATAAGAGCACCATGGCGCGTCCTAGACTCCAGGATATCACTCAGAGAGCTATAAAGTACTACAAACGGAAAAACATGGAAACACAAACAGATGCGAATCCAGTTTTGAGGGTAAAAGATACATCAACAGATGTTGAGGATTTGAAAATCGACTTGGTCCTTATGAAACACGTCAATGTTTCAACTGAGGAGACGGAAAATAAAGACATTAGCGTTTCTTGCAATTTCTTAGGGGGTTTTGATGGTTGTGATTTGAATTCATTGAAGCTCACCTCATCTTGTGGAGTACAGGTTGACGAAGCAGATCGAAGGGAACCTAGACCGGGGGAGAAGTCGCAAAACGTATCACCGAATCACCTGATTTCTTTCACCAAATATTTACGCGGTAATAATGAAAACAAAATTATGTCACCGTCTTCTTCCAATCCAATATACACGTCTTCAGTTAATATTAATGTTTCTCACAATTATATTAACGGAAATAGCAGTAACAAGACTGGCGAAAGCATATCTGGTGATGACTTGGACTTAGGGTTAGATCAGAATCTGCAGAACGTTTGCTTACCCACTCCTGATCTAATAAGCAATCACGGTGCTCTAGAACAACAACAGGTGGCAGAAGAATCGCCATCATCATCAAGCACAGACAAGGAGCAATTAAATTATGCCAAAGTAGACGACATTCCAGTGAAATACAACGTAAACGAGCAGTTGGAATCGAAATTTGGAGAAAGTTGTAGTGCTGCGAGCTTCTTCGTTCCCCAATTAATCAAGAGGGTCGGAGTGGGCAAGCCTACAGTATACGCTCCCGAAATACATCTCCTGAAAAAGGCTGAAAAATGTAACCTCCTCAACAATTCCCAACCGAATCTTTGCAAGCCTAATGTACTTCGCGGTGAGTCTTCTGATGTAGTCGCACATTTAATCAACATTTAAGTTTCTTCTTCTTTATTTCAGAAGAAAATGATCATTTTGGTGCGACCATCACTGTCAAAGAGCCACAGATCCTAAAATCGATCATGAAACACAACAACCTGCACTGCGAACAGCAGTTTAGTTCCGATAGCGAATCCACAGACATTTCGGCAGATTCCTTCGATAATGTTCCGGACTCCTTGAACTATCATATAAATAACAAGCGAGTCCACTTCAACGAAGAACACCGTCGAAATGAAGGACCAATGTTTGAGGCAATGACGAACTTCTTGAAAGAGGCCACCAATCTAATGAGCAATTTAGCTGTTGTGGCCAATAAACTGGATAGATGCCCAGAACAAGGATACGAAATGCAAGTTACTATAACCGATGCAAATAAATTTTTACCTTGCAAACAACATAAAAGGTAAGATATTAATTATAATCAGTTAGGTTATGATATGAATCTTAAAAGCACGTAAAGAAGGATAATCAGGTGAACGTATTAGCAAAGACACTTTTCCAAAGCGAAGTGTAGTTTCAATTATTCCAAACTCTTCAAAATAAATTTGCAAAAATCGTGTTAATTCCGTATTCTTTTTTGATATTTCTATATTCTCTCTAATACTTTGATGATCATCGACAATTTGTTGATCTAATGGGTGGTCTCAATCTGCATCAACCATTAAAGACATCAATTTTACTTACTATAAAATAATAGGATACGGTGACTTGAAATAGTAAAAAAATAAAAACAAAAATATCCTTACCACTTTGATGAGGGAAGAACTCCAGATATGTATTCCGGCAATTAAGTTGCCATCCTCAACAGAATCTACGAAGAGAAGTAAAGTTAGCACTCTGGAAGATATGCACCACACACTTGAATAACACTAATTTCCCGAATTGGATTGATTTGGCGTTTACTTGATGAAGATCCATATTATGTAAATAAAACACAGTGTTAGTCTGATGAAGCCAATGTTTTGGCGAAACAATTGTTACTTTTATTTTTAATATAGTGAAGATTTATACAATTTCAAGTGTTTTATTTACTAATTTCCCGCTTATAATCCATGTTTATATAGATAGACATAGATTACAAGCGGGAAGTGGTGTCATATGTGTCCCACAGTGCCACGTCTAACATTATTTTCCTTCATAGATTCTACTGAAGATTGCACCTTAGTTGCCGGAATACGTATCTGGACTTCTTCACTCATCAGGGTGGTAAGGGTATTTCTGTTTTTATTGTTTACTTATATAACAGTAGCCACTGTTACATGCTATGTCTGTTAACATTTATATGAACCATAATTAGATACTCTAAAATTGTATTTCTCTGAAAATGGATTGATAGAGAGACCGGTTAATGATCTTTTTATATCAAGAGTACTTTTCCTGGAGCACTTGCACTTTGTTTACAAATAGTAATTCCTCTTTAAAGAGATTTCATGGTAAGAATTAAAATTATTTCTGGAAACATGCTAACATCTTATTAACATTTTTCAAAATTTAATATACTTTTATTAGAGAATCAGTTTTTAATAAATTACTTAATTAGCACTCTATGCAAAGTTTGACCTTTAGATTAAAAAAACTAATCTACTAAATGATTTCGCGAAATTTTCGAATGTTATGATTTATTATTATTATATGGCAAACGCTATTTATACAGGCTGCCCATTTTCTATCTCTGTATATAGGTAACTTTCTTAATATTAAAGATACAAAATCGGTTAAATGGACAAAGTCGCTCAGAAAATAGACTTATAGTTGATGCTAGTGTCACATTTGTCATCGAGTGCGACTTTTGACAGCGATAATGTTAAAATCATACCAATACAACCAAGCACAACTTCACATTTAGCAAATGGATAGTAATGTCAAATGTAGTGACATTTCGTCCGCGTAGGATTTCCTCAATTAGAGCGTTGCCAGTTGCATAAATAAGGTAAGTTGTCAACGCACTTACTTGAGGTTTGTCATTTTGTTGACGTTTGTCATTTTGAAGTTCTATTTGGTATTGATAGTTTTCGTATTTTTTTAACCATAACCTAACTATATATCTGTCAAACCATATGATATGCTTTGTACTGCGTGGCAACCATGTCATAAAAAGACGAAATGTCAAAGGTCGGTTGTTTAATTGCAAGAGCAATAGAATCTAATATTGTCATTTAAAAATCCATGGCACTCTTTATTTTGTAGATATAATACAAACTTGTATTTTTTTAAATGGAAGGCATAGTTCGCCATGTTGTCACTATGCCAAATGCTTGTTTGATTTCATTGATATAACATTTGGTTAGCTATCTCTTTTAGATTTTGATTTGCAGTGAAATAAGGAATATGAAAAAAAATCAAAATCAAACTTAGCAAAAACATCAGGGAGTAAACAAAAGCAAACAACTTCATTGTAACTTAATTAAGTAAGTGCTCAAAATGTCCTATATTAGTACGTATACATATTTCGCACCTTCTCACAATTTCCATTTGAACCCTATGTAAACTGTGAGATCTAGTACTACTTATTGCCGCCATAATACTAATGTTTAAATCCTCGATGTTGTTACGTCTATTCATGTATACTGTTTTTTACGGCATCCCATAAAAAAATGTCTAGAGGTATAATGTCTGGAGATCTTCTAGCCAGAGAATTGTATCTACATTGCCACTCCAGTTAGGAAAACGCTCCGAAAGATAATTACACACAGCTCGGCAATTATGAGCAGGTGCACCATCGTGCTGGATGTATTTTAAATTTTGCATCAAATTTAGTGATATTTCATCAAACATGTCTTCCATGGCATTACGTAAAAAGTGTAAATATCGTTCTCCATTTACGTAGTTTTCATGAAAATATGGCCCCAATATTTTTATACCAAAAATGCCGCACCACACATTTATGGAGAACATACGTTGATCTCTCCTTTCGGTAATAAGATAAGGACTACTTTGAAACCAATAAATATTGTTGTTTCGGTTAAATATGCTATTTTTTGTAAATTTCGTTTCATCGCTAAATAAAATTACTAGAAAACTGTGGATTATTATGTGTTTCTCTCAAGAACCATCTAGCAAATAATAAGCTTCTTTCATGGTCTTGAGCATAAAACGTCTTACTAGTGCCGCATTTAAATAGCTTGTATTTATTTTGTTTAAGAATTAGGCGAGCTTTTTCTGTGGAAACTGCGCATTCGCTTGAAATCTCGCATGTGGATATTTTTGGTTTGTAATTTACTTACCCTAAAACCCTTTTCTCTTCTTCCGGTTTAAATTTCTTTTCTGCAGTACATGGTTTACTGAAGGCTCCGTATTTAATTAAATTATTTTTCAGCTTACAAAATCACCTCTTATCAGGCTGCCTCCTTTCCATCTAGTGTTGGCGATACATTTCCCTAGCTTCAATGCTATTTCGATTGCTAGCATAATAACCAAAAAGCATACCATTCTCTTTTTCGTAGCTATACCTACATTTTCTGAATTTCTTGAAAAAAACTACCAAAAGGACTTATTTGATACTCCTCTAACTTACTAAACTAACTTACTCAGACTTTAATTTTTGACAACTACATGTGTTTGTTTGCCGTGTTTGTTAGTCAAAGCCTACTTATGAATTAATAGAAATAGTAATTGTTTATTTCACCGCAAATCAAAATCTAAAAGAGATAGTGATACCAAATGTTATATCAATGAAATCAGCAAAAATAAACAATTGAATGACATCATGCCCAACTACGACTTCCATTTAAAAAAATACAAGTTTGTATTATATCTGAAAAATAAAGAGTGCAATGGATTTTTAAATGATGTTATTAGATTTTACATAAAAAACTGTACTAGAAACAGTTTTCACCTTTATTTTTCTTGAATAAACCTGGCGCTGGATAACAAATGTGACATTAGCATCAACCACAGCTCTATTTTCTGAGCAACTTTGACCATCTAACCGATTCTGTATCTTTAATATTAAGAAGGTTACACATACATATATGGAGATACAAAATGAGCAGCCTGTATATATATGTACATACCTTGTAAATAGGTTTTATGTCGGTTTATTGAATTTGTTAAAACCCACATTTGAAAGTTCTTAATTACATTTCTTCTTGCATACTTTTTTTAAGATGTAAAAGGAAACCAGTCAAGAAATGCGAAAATATCTACCACATCGATAACACCTATTATGAAAGCACATCCTGCCAGACAACACCAAAGAAAACCATTAATAAGTATACGGAAACAGAGATTCCCATGAACAAGTTCGAGGCCTCCGTAAGAGAAGCGTGTGAGCGTTTAGAACAGTGCACCAATAGAGTGAGTAGACGCGCCGAAAGGACACCATCCGAAGAGAGTACCCTGCACAGATTCCCGCAGCCTTTCTCGGTGACAGATTGGAACGATTTCGCGTCTTTACAGCCAGAAGATTCGAGCTTAGAGAGTAACCCCACCTACTCCGACTACGGTAGTTTGCCTAGGAGGAAAGTGAAGCATAAATCCTTTTTGAGTCCGAGCGCTTATTTGAAAGAACTTACGAATATGAGACGACACATTATAGATACAGCTCGAGATGAATTGATAAACGAAACGATTACGAATACGGAATAGCTGCTGAAGTTAACCGGAGATAGAATTATATTTCAACGTGAGCTGATATACTTTCGTTACTACCACCACAGTCCATATGATTGGAGGGGTCAAATACAACTCCCATTGAGATTTCATGATGCAAAAAGTGATTTTCTGAAAATTCGTACTTATTGTAGTTGATAAAATCAGTTATATACATAGGTGTTGGTAGTCAGTAAGTTAGTTGTCGAGTAGAATAATCTTTTATACTCATATTTAAGGCTTTTATATGATATAGCAAAATATACTTTTTGTGACATTATTACGAAAAACAGTTCAATCAAAAAGGAAGAGCACTTACCTCAACGAAAATGTTTGTTATATTTAAAGATGTTTATCAAACGAAAATTTAGCAAGTAGCTTTTTAAATACCGGCCAACTGACATGTAGTTAGTTCAAGGTTGGTAGAAATGGAATTGAATTAATGATCTTAACAGTTCGAACTGCACTGTGAATAAAATTGTGACTGTTTATACTAGCACCATCCTTGTTATACATACATAAACAGACAGTACAAATTATGATTTTATAACAGAAATTTAAATGTAGAGAATACAAAATAAGATCCATCATAAAAGTACAGACTCATCCAAAAGAACTGTCCTGAGTTGGTAATATCAATTTCAGTTGGCCAACCTGGGTATTTCACTTTATTGGTTGTGAGTTGTATATTTTGACATTAAAGTAAACAACTCATGGTAGGCAATCTCCAAAAAGAAATATTACCAGCTACTTACTAATCTAGGGATATTTTACCATCCTCGGACACTTCTGGTGGATCACTCAGATAGGTAATCAACTACGCACGTTTTGATAACGCGGATTGGTGAAATGTGTGTCCAACTGCTTATAAAATAATATGAAGCTAAAATAATGTTACCACGTGAATACAAATAAAGAAAATTATTTATATATGGGTCTCCCAAACTGATTGGCGTATTAAAATATTCTGAAAATAATTAGACTGACCTAAACCAAAGTGATCTTTCAGAATAAATTATTTTCGCTTTTGCATCATTTGCGGTTGACCGGAAGTCGACATTAACTTTCTTATTTTAAATGGAATGTTATAATTTTTATTGCAAATTCTGATTCTACACGTTATTCTAAGTAGAAAATGTTAAGGTTTCTCTACACCTAAATGTAACCGATTTTCAGATATTTTCAAACTTATGTAAAACATTGCTTTGGTAGCTTTTCATTTGAAAATTTTTTTTACCACACTCTTAAATTTCAAGATTCAAGTTGCTAATCATATCCTAGTTATCCGTGAAAAATGTACAGTCTGGTCGTAATATGGTATCCAACCTCATTATGTTAAATGTTCAAAACTCAATTTTCTTAAATGTAACACTCCGTATATTTTTACATCATGATACACAGAATCAAATTAGGTTTCCCTATACCTATCTCTTTTCGTTTTCCTGTTATTAACAGTTATGTATTTTAATTGCATATTTTACTAGATTTAACCCAATTTTTCGCAATAAATTTCAGGCATATAAAGTGTTTATTGACTTAACACAAAAAAAATCCAAAATGAAGAAAAAAATGCAGAAAATAAGGAGAAAAGTAAACTTAAAGACCAGTAGCTTTAACCTCAACTATATCAAAAATCTTAGAATACTCTATGCTGGAGAGATTGAATATTTACCTAGACAAATTTGAAATTATCAATAAATATCAACACGGTTTCAGGAAACATAAATCAACATCTACTGTCTTCCGAAACTATATTGAAAAGCATAGGGTTACTTTGGGTATTTTTTGTGACTTACCGAAAGCCTTCGACTATGTTCAACACGATACAGTTGGTGTGGAATAAGAGGCAAAGCAGCGGATTGATTTGCTTCTTACTTCAAAGGCAGTTTGTTAGGATGGTGATTAAATCCCCTAATGGTGAAACTACTGTGTATAATTTTCAATGGCTTCCTGTGCACTGTTGGGTAGTACAGGGTTCTGTATTGGGTCCAACGTTATTTAATTTATACGTCAAATTATCCTTAAGTTTAGATAAAACTAAACGCATGTTGTTTCATGCACGGCAAAGGAAGCCTTCACAATTCAATTTGAATTTGGGTGACCATTATTTATCATCCTGTAATACAATCAAGTTTTTAGGAATCAACTTTGATTCCAATTTATGCTGGAACGAACATTGTTGCGGTTTAATAAAGAAATTGCACGCCAAGAGTTATGCTTTCAGATGCCTGTATTCGCAATTATCAACGTCATACCTCATCTCTTTATACTACGCCAAGATACATTCTCGAATACTTTATGGGATACTGGTATGGCGATCCCCATCGCACATGCAGCGAGCTTTTTGGCGCAGAAATCTGTGATACGATGCATGGTTGATGCTCAGCATAAAGATCCATGCAAACTAATATTTAGGAAACTAAACAGTTTACGCTTACCATGTCTATATATTCTAGAAGCATGTTCCTGTATTTATGCTGATTTTCATGATTATGACACAGATACAACCTTCACTTACCACAGTATACGTTAACTATCACACACTCCGGAGCATATAACCTTGGCATCACCTTCTTCAATCGCCTTCCGGCCAATATTAGCGAATGTTGTACTTTTCAAAAGCCAATTGAAATTAATTTATCGGAAAAATTATTGTATTCCTTGAATGAACTATAACAGTTTCCTCTCATTTTAGCAATATCTTTTTATTTTTATTTTTCCTTTTCTTTTGTTCACTTTAACAATAGCCTTAGCGATTAGCTTGCACGAATGGCTTTTTTTGGTTTTCCTTGGCTTCAAGATCTACCTAGCTCGTTGTATTATTTTAGCCATTCGGGTTCAGAATCACATAGAGGTTTCTCTTTTTTTTCTTTTTCCTTTTTCGTCTTTTTTTGTTTCAACATGTGTCTCTGTCTCTATAATAAAGATTACTATTATTATTATTAAAATATACAGTCTTCCATTTAAGAAAATTAAGTTATGGACAGTTGGCGATGCATATTAAGGACAAACTGGCTGTAGAAGTAGAAGGCGTGTTGGGAGAATGCCAAAGTGGTTTTAGAAAAGGGAGATCAGTGATAGACCCGATATTTACTTTGAGGGAAATTCAGGCAGACAGTTATGAATACAAATTGGATATGTTGGTAGCTTTTATTGACTTCAAACAGGCATACGATAGACTAAATAGGCGACGATTATACAGTGCGTTAAATGGGCTAGGCATTAATCAGAAACTAATCGGGATGATAAAGCTTACCTTGGAGAAAACGGAAAGCACGGTGCAAAGTGACGGGGAATGCTTAGAGAATTTCGAAGTACGGAGAGGCCTAAAGTAGGGCGATCCACTATCGCCCCTGTTGTTCAATCTAGTTCTAGAGAAAGTGATGCGTGAGGCCAACATCAATAGGTCTGTACGATATACCAGAGGCGACATCAATGCTTGGCATTTGCAGATGACATCGTGATAATGGCAAGAAGCAAATGAGAGCTTCAGTCAGTGTGAATTAGGTTAGAAAAAGTAGCACAGCAGTATGGACTTCATATAAATCAACAAAGAACGAAATATATGATGTGGACGGAAAACGAATATACGATATGTGGTTATTTGAAGATAGCGACAGAAAGAGGGGAAACGTAAAAACAATTTTTTAAATGAAAGGCTACCGAAACAATTTTTTTACATAAATTTGAAGATATCTCAAAATCGGTTACATTTAGATATAGGGAAAGCTAAATATTTTGTCTTTAGAATAATCGAATTTGCAATAAAAATTAGTACATTCCATTTAAAATAAGAAAGTGAAATGATGCAAGAGTGAAAATAATTTACTCTGGCAGATTACTTTGACCTGGGGCAGTGTACTTATTTTCAGAACATTTGTGTATTTCGTTCCGTAAAATATTTTAGTAGGCTACTCAACTTGGGAGACCCTGTATTTGCGTGAAATGAACAATTTAAAGGACGCTTAGAATATACTGTACTAATCGGTTGTAATGAAGATGTTTGTAATTCTTCTACATGATTATCCCTAAATAGAAAACAATTTAGGCTAAATTTTAAAAAAAAATCAGTGATAACTAGATACCCCGGTGCTACCAGCAGTGTATCTGTATTCAGTTCTACATTACTAAATATTTATTATACTGATTACTTGGCTATTGGTCAAGTACCAATTTGAGACATAACGCATTGACTTTGTCCACAGACCCAATTTCTGGAACTCGTAATCTGACTGATACCAATTAATAACTTATGTTTTTCCCTGTATACAAGTTGGTCCAGATTGAGCAGGTTATCAACTAATAACGAACACTAATTAAGTATCCAAATTGACAACAGGTGAAAATCTAATTTAATATCATAATGATAACTATTGAAAACTAAAATAATTAATTTCTTATTATTTTTTTTTTATTCGGATATAGGTTTGTGGCACGTTTTGAAAATAGAAAGAAAAATAATACTTAACAGTGTAGAAATCAATTACCGTGTTAAAACAAGAAAGTTACTAGCTTAGAAGCCGCCATCGCGAATTTTAATTTGACATTAGTTATAAATGTCCCTAGTTAAACCAATTCTTTTTATTTCTTCTAGAATTTCCAAGATATTTTACTTTATGCAAAATAGAAATTTTCAGCCTGTTTCAGATAATTTCTAAACTGTTCCGAACTTTAATATTTTCTCAACGGAATCTGAATCACCACTAAAAACTACACAACTTTGGTAGTTTAAACAAATATCTATATTCAATAATAACAATAATAATAATAATAAAGTATTTTCGTCCAACGGAAAAAAAAAATTCCAATTACAGGACAAAATAAGTATAAAAAAACAAACATAACCGTACAATGTATAACCTAAAACTGGTACAGATATACAGAAGAAAAGGAAACAATAAATATGAACTATGTTACCTAATAGCTTAATTAAAAGTATAATAAATATACAAACGAAAATACAGATAAATGGAAAAAGATCTAATGTCTAGATAACTCGAAAGGAGAAGGGGAGTCTCTAAACGTATTATTAAACTTAACAGCCATATTAGTGAGCGGTGCTCATTTCAGTAAATTTGATCGCGCTGTGGGAACGCGTATTCTTTCAACAGATCTAGTGCTCTAAGTGGAAACAACAAAGTCAATTTGAGACAGCAGGGAAGGCGAATCACTCTTATTATTAATCAACTCAAAGAGAAATCTACCACTAGCACAAGCTCTTCGATCTGATAGAGAGGCCAATTTGTGTCGACTGCGTAAATTATCGTAATTAGTACCGCGAGGTAGATATGTCCGGTCAATTCTAAAAGATAAATACTTTGGAAACCTTTTTTGCACTCTTTCCAATGTAAAGATAAAAAGGCTACCAAACAATAGCAGCATACTCAAGCTTAGATCTGACAATGGCAAGAAGGAGAGTTTTTAAGTCATTTGCATCAGTAAAATGCTTGCAGGAATTAAAAAACCCAGGTACTTGGAAGCAGAGTTAGCAATTTTAGCAATATGATCCTCAAATGAAAGCTGTGAATCAAATAAAACACCAAGATCGCGGATACTAGAAGGCCCAGAGATTGAAGTATTATCAATATGATCGGAATAGGATAACGTAATATTAAACTTTGCATACGAAACAACAGCACATTGAGGTAAATTTTATTTTGATGACACCAACGATTTACCACATCGACGTTTTTCTGAAGTAAAGCAGTCAGACATGGTAGATATTCTTGAAAAAATCTTGAGATCGTCCGCATAAGCAGCCACTTTACAATCCATCAATAACATCATTTAAATAAACATTAAATAGTAAAGGTCCTAAATGTGAACCTTATGGAACCCCAGAGCTTGCTATAAAAGAAGTTGACTTGAAACCATTATAAGCAACGTAGAAAACACGACTGTTTAAATATGATTCCAGAAAACTGGTAACCTGAGTCGTAATTGAAAGTTTCACAAGTAATATTGCATGATTGATGGAATCAAACGCTTTAGTAAGTCAGTGTATAAAACATCACCTGCTGGCGATCATCTAGAGCTTCACTGATGAACTGAGTACATTCAAGTAATTTAGCTACGGTGGAACGGCCAGATACGAAGCCACAGTGTTGAGTAGGAAGGTGCGGCTTACTCACGAAAGAGAGTTAGCTGTGTAGAACACTTTCAAACACCTTGCTAAAATCAGATAAAGTGCTAATCGGTCTATAATTATGAATATCAGCTGGGTCACCTTTTTTAAATACCGGAATAACTTCAGCGATTTTCCATGTCGTTTTTTATATTACTAATAATATGACAATATACATCATCTGAGGTGATCATAGACAATAATAGCGGCAAAGTACCAACATGCAGGGAGTTTATGATGGTGGGGCTGACCTCATGGTTTGGTAGATACTTGAAAATATCTCCGCAAACTAATTAAATATCTCAGATGGTTTATCAACAGTGACGTAATAATGACAAAGATATAGCAAGCTTGAAATCGGAAGACACCAGCGCAATAAAAAGAACGGCAATTGTGACATGGAGTTACTTTCCGTAAATGTTGTCTAATCCATCGACGGTCATTTTTCAGTTGTGGCTTAGTGTTGTTATGGTGTTTTCTCTCGTACCCTTATTGATAGAAATTTATTTTAGCAGGCAACGTTTCTAAGGCGGTCTTCCGATTTCAATCGTATGGTTCATACCTATAGTCACCTACTTAATCTGGGTTGTATAATTGCCGCATCTCTTAGTACAATTACAAACGTACAATATTTTACAAAAGTACAATACAAACAATTCCCATTTACTTACACGATGCATTCACTGAAAAAACCTAAGAGATAAGAGGTATGCTAATTCTAGCTGTAAATAGATTAAGAGCGCTTAAAATACATTTCGATTTTGTCAAACGTACACGTCCATAGTGTGTTCTATTTATATATGTTAACTGACCCTTGCTATATATTTGCATTCTCTTTGTTAATTTCCCAAACCATAACAAATGTATATGAATTCAGTATTACTGTTCGTAGTGTTTGCGCGTTAGCATGCAGATGTGTTCATCATCAGTACATCACATTAACACGTTACATAGTCGGGTTCAAAGTTGAAACGTTCAAAATGCGAAAAAATTTTTTTGGAAGAAAGGTTCAAAATGTTTTAGATATAGTAGATTTCGAAGCATCCGATACAACTATCAGGAGGTTTTTGGAGAAGTTGAATACTTAAATAATTTGATTCAGCAGCGATGGTTTTGATAATTTTGAACGCGAGTATACCATATAGACAAATGTATTTATGTACTCCTAGTAGATTTCCTTAGAGCATAAGTAAAATACTTAATTTCTAATGTTTATTTATTATGAATTATTTTTCACTAAATTTCTTATTGCCTTTAACAATAAATACACGTATACAAATTAAAATATATGGTTTGAATTATTAAAATCCCTTAACATCGAAACAAAATTAAATTACAACATTTTCAAAAGTACACACAGAAACACTGTGGTAGATGGTGCCGGAAATGTCGAAACGCCACCTAAAAATCAATGTAGTTTCCATTTATGTACTTACCACTATTGAATTATAATACATGTACACTGGAAACAGCCAAAATGATCGAACGGAGTCAAAATCTACTCGTTTCCTTAACCTCTTTTTCCAAACTTTTTCAAATTCATAATTCGCTGCAGGAATGCATATGTAGGACAAACAAAGGTTGGACATCTGAATACGGAATGGCTTGGCCCAGTAATTTTGGCTGTCCACTAGTGTACTAGAGCAAATAGGATACTTACAATTTAATTTATCCACGTCTGCGTGAAAAATAAATGCAAAAATACTAGAAATGTACGTATTTTATGAAAGACTTGGAATTGATATCAATTAACTCCACTCAAAAGGTAAATAGATAAATTAGACAACATAAGTAAGCTTATTAACTTTACACCAATAACCCAGACAGGTCTTTTTTGTCTTTACAATGTTTTGTTATCGGTCGATTGGTCTTTTATTAAAGATTCTTATTCGATATCGAGCAGCGTTAAGGAATTCCAAAATACTTGCTTATAATAAGTATATATTCGAACACCGAAATGACCACGAGCCATATGGAAAATAATAAATAGTTCAAAAACCACCACCAAATATTTTAAATGCATCTGCATACACAATTTTTTTGTAAATATTGCGGACAATATCTTAAATGATCTTCCACCCCCAAACACTGACGTCTCCAGTTTCTTGCCTAATTAATTTTGATATCTCTTCCAGCTTCCAACAAGTTAGCTGTACTGAAGTTGGATCTATTTTTTTTTCAATTTAAAAAATTCTTCCAGCATAGATACTTATGGGATCAATTCAAAAATAATTAAAACATTAACTAACATCATAATTTATCCAGTTACCAACTTGATTAATCGATGCATTAGTAAGGGTGTTTATCCCAGGTCATTCAAAGTATCAATTGTAACTCCAATATTCAAAAAAGGTTCAATTGATCATGTTAATAACTATCAACCGATCTCCATTGCCCCTATATTTACTAAAATATTTGAAAATATCGTAAAAGATATAACCGAATTGGGTTATTCGACTCTATAATGGGATGGATGGATGGATTAAATGGTGGGGGAGGGTGACAAAGAGCCACATGCACTTGGGCCACCATATTGGGCCCTCTGTGCTACCTCCCCCGGCGGCGTCGCTCTTCCACCACCTACCCGAGCCAACCCAACCTGAGTATGAACTCGAGCAGT
>JARFOC010000075.1:89424-111208 GCA_031763485.1 Osmoderma eremita
AGGAGGGGCATCTTAGTGACGCCCTCTCGAATGACGCTAACGTGGCCACACGCCCCCTCCACCGCGTCCAAAAGACCACCACGCCGTAGTCTTATAGCCGTCCTAAGCGCTATCTCCCCCACGAAGAGATCCAGCGGAGGAACACATAGGAGGGCTTCCATTGCCGCCGTCGGGGTGGTTCGCATCACGCCCGTCACGCTGAGGCATGCGACACGTTGCACATGCGTCGGCTGGTTTCTGGCTGCCACTCGTCTCACTCGTGGGGTTTTTGCTTTGACGTGTTTGCCCCAGTTCAGTTTTCCGTCAAGTACAATTCCCAGATACTTGACTTTTTCTGAGAAACTTAGGGCTTTGCCAAGCAATTTTGGTGGGTGAAGATGTTCCACTTTTCTATTGTTGGTGAAGAGTACAATCTCTGTTTTATCTGGGTTGACAGAGAGCCCATGTTCTTTACACCAATTCTCTATAATGGGAATCCACGTATTCCCGAAACACGTGTCGTCCCGAATTATTCAATACTTTGTGTGCGAGGAGTAATCCAAACAATGTGTTTATTGTGCTGCCCCACAGTCCTTGCAATCTTTACTTACTTAAAAAAGATAATATAAATGTATTTAATTTAAAAATGCTTCTACTCTGTCTCAGCATTTCTTAATAATAATTTTGACGATTTAATTAATGAATGTTAGGTGTATTTGTTAATAATGTAATTTAATTAATTATCTAATATTAGTTTCTTTCTTCCTTGTGTTCTTTTTGACGTGTCTAAACACTTGTGTATCACCCTAAATAATAATAATTATTATTATTAGTTAGTTTACTTTATATCACAGATGATAAATATGAATGTGTTAACCAAACAACATTTAACCAAAATTGCCATCAAAATACTTTTATAATTGAGTGAGACAATATTCCATCCTCTACCAGTATCATGTGCGGCTTAAGCAACGAAAATCATACTTATAAATTAAATTTTGAGATACAGAACAATTTTTTGCTTCTCTCCATCTCCCTAGACAGTCTTGGTGCTCAAACAACTGTTTTAATCTTTAGCACATCATAAAATCAAATATAAAGGATAGAACTTACCAGGTGGATAATACAACAAACTTTTCCGTTTAACGTAACCAGTGCCAGGTATTCGCATTTCACAGATGATCAACGAACCAGGCTCTAAGCTCGACGATCTTATAGTGGATGTGACTGTAACGGAAAATCTTTCATCTGAGCCCTTCTCTGCTACCCATTTAACCGTTGTCATCCTATTAACAAAGCGAAAAGAAATATATAGTAGCATCAAAAGACGTTTTCTTTTAATTATAGTATAGCGCACAATGGTTCTTAGCAATTTATTTAAAGCACGGACCCCCCTCCCCCCCAATCTATCCATAGGACTTCACTTGGAATATAAAGATCTGAAGTATCAAATAGTAATTTTGAATTGCCCAATAATCGCCTTTAGTTTTAGTTCTAAAATGGATAAATAAATATTTTTATTGTGTTTATTTTTTATTGTTAGGTTATTTGTTATGGTAATTACAATAGAAGCTTGAGCCATACAATACAAAGATAATAACATTCCTGAACTACTCACAATTAGAACTAATATTTTAAATTTTAACAAACTAATCAGAATGTCGGTGCTACATTTCGCTAACAAGTTTGGTTATATCGAGCTCAATATCTGAGATTTGTAACCTTAGCTATGGTTCTACGTTTGCCAAACTAATATACCAAACGGTTTCTATTCTTATTTTCGCGATAAATAAGCGCAGACCATGTTTTTTCGCATAGATTTGTCGTCACGAACGCCATCACTACTTTTAGCTTACTATAGCTTGCTATATATAGCTTTTAGCTCTCATTCCGCTTCGGGAAATATTCTATTAATGTAGAAATTTGGAGGCGTCATTTTCATTAACTCCAATTTTAATGCACCTATCGCAGATATTTCTGTTTTTCTTCAACTGATGCTGTGATTTGATGGATTCAAGAAAGCCTTCGGGTTTTGGAAGTGCTTCATATTTCAAAAGTTTCTCCATAACAATTGGCGATAAATCTAGGGTTTTTAGAGATTTCGATGCCAAATATTACATAGAATTTCAGTTAACAATTCGTCGTTTTGACGTTTTTGCGTACCCTTTTGATATTGACCGATTAATACTTGTTGGTACAATTCTAATGTAATATTGTACTTACATTAGAATAGTGCTGAACTGAAGGAATTATGAGCAGTATTGATCATGGTGAAGTTTCATACAAATGTAGGTATCATCGAACTTCATCTTCCTCTTAGTCAAACAAGTTAGTTATAGCATCGTTTAGATAATCTTGATAAATCATTGAATCTTTTGCTTATAGCTTATTACCCATAGGCGTGCAATGATTAAAAAATTGTGTCTGTACTATATATGGATATACATCGGAGCATCGACGCTGCTTTCTAAATAAATTTTTCATTATTCAGAGAGTGCATACAAATTCCTCAACCTTCTTCACGACTTCCTTCAATTTTTCTAGCTTCTGTCAGTTGATACCATCCGTTTACTCCCGCTTTCTCAAGACCTTACTCAATCTGATTAAGTCATCATGCCCCGGTACCTCTGGTTTTCTTTCATCCTGGATTCCAATCCGTTAAAGCCCTCTGGATCCATTCTAAATATCCATCAGATTCTTTGTACTTTTGTAAATCCAACAATGTTCTCTCCAACAGTTCTTTTAGAAATTCTGTATTTATTCTTCCCCTATGATCTCCTTGTTTTAGTCTTACCGATCCTAATGTTGCCCACATTACTTTTCCTTCCTCTTTGTAGAGCTTTCGGTTCCTTCTGTGTTAAACTCATTGTTTCAAAGCATATGTCATAATGGGTCTTTTATACTTTTATTTTCCTTGATATGTTTACTTTCTAATATTCTTCTTTCTCTCTTATCTTTTCCTCAATCTCCCCTTGGCTGGAAACAGTCGCTTCTAGATGTGTAAACTTTTTTACTGCTGCAAATATGGTACCTGTAGTATTCATTCTACAGGTACCGTATATCTTTTTACCTACTCTCCGTTTCTCCGCACATATCTATATCATTGCTTCTCTGGTTCTATAGATCGTCTCAACCTCCGTATGTAGTATGGGATATAATAGCAACTTTTATCTCTTACTAGTTGCTGTCATTAGCGCTATCTTCACTTCCGATTACTATGTTGCAACTTTACATATGTGGGCGTCGGCAAAGTACCCTATCTATCTGTCTGTTAGTGTCAACTGTTGTCAATCGTTATCGTCGTAGCATTAAAATATTTTTGTTAAATTCCACGTTTATTTGTTTATATACAAATCGTTCTTTTCAGAACGCTTCCATCTTTTTCGAGCGTGCACAGGGTAATATGGATTTTTTTTTGATTTTTAGAAATTTTGAAAACCCATACATTTAATTACACTTTTCATTGCATGAATGGAGAAAACGGCATAAGGGAGAAAAATTTTGCCTGAAGGAGAAGTGTATGATAGCACATACCATCAGATCATATTACCGATTGCTATTTTTGTCTAGCAAATACAAGTGTACTTCTAATTTCAAACATGCTGTACAATTTCCTAATATTCCATCTGCACTGAGACTTGAACGTCACAGTCCGGAATTACCTGTGCCTAAACCTCCACAAAACATGACACTAAGCGACGATGAAAGTGCTGATGATTCCAAGGCAAATGGAGCCCTGCTATGTTGGCAGACTATTGCTGGACGCTGAAGAGAGATGTTTCTGATGCAAAGTACAGCTGAAAGTCATATATCAGCACATTTTCCAAGTAGATATATCACTTTGTACGTCATTTCTGCATGATGCATACACACATTATAATGCCTGCAATTGTTAACGTTTTATTTCCAGATGCAGCCGTAAATAGGGCATTAGTTAGTACTAGCACCACTAGTTAAACCTCCTCCAGTTTGATGGAGTGTTTCTATTCTATTTGCATTTCTTCAATATTTAACATATTTTCATCTCGCTCACTAAAATCACTGCAAGACATTACTCTTTGGGATCTAGAAGGTCCCTGCACTTTGACTCCAACGACCAGATCCCCTCAGCTCCCTGACGATCTCGTCGTCAAGTCGACGATATCCTCTGGGAGCTGTTACTATTGCTTCGATAAGTGCAGCTTGAGTTGTTCGATCACCACGACTACGTGGCAACTATGCCAAATACTACTGTAACCACGTGATCGTGCCAATTGATCATCTTTACCTAATTATATTTGCCGATCTGCATATTCTCATTGTCCTCTACTTAATTTTCCTGTTGTTTTTCCCATAATTTATATTTTTCGTCGGCAAATTGTTTTTCAAATAAATATTTTCAATATAAACTCAAAACAAACTAAGAAATCACTCACAGACAATCTCGCGCGAAAATAAATCGCCGTTTGCAAATTATTATATAGGTAATTATTATATATTCTAAATCGTATCACAAGGCCAAGTAATAGTCAAAGTCGATTACATCATCATTGGAAATGTGGCCCCGGACCGAAATAATCATGACATATCTAATAATATCCTCAAACATAAACTAAGGGTGATGGAGATTATGAAAACATAATTGATTTCAGCATGCAAAAGTATATGGTAATCAGCCATTTTTGTGATTGGGACAAAAATATTGTTAACCCGTGTAATTAGGAGTATCGCCTGATCCCGTTTGTCTTCACAAAAACTCTATCATACCTAATCTCTTGGTGAATAGCCGGGATTGTACAAAAACGTAGTACGTGATGCTTTTGATTGGCTCAAAAATCGTTACAACAGTTTTGTCTGCCAAAATAGTAAAATTTTGGATTCTAATGGAATACTCACACTGCTTCATATTATCTCTTGTACTTGATGTGGCTTATTGTTAAATTGTCCGGGGATATAGTAAAAATCAACACGAAAATAATTGACACCCACAAAACTTCATTGAACAAAGAAATAAAACAATAGAATAGGTACAATTTATTTTTTTATTTTTCATCAAAAATTTTTATCTAGTAAAGAAATAGAAGAAAAATCTCAAGATAATTGATTGATCAATAAACGTACAATTTTACACTGGATTACAGTAGCAGAGGCATCGCACGCCGTAACATCATTTCTTAGAATTCTTTGGTAATGAATTAGTTATTACTAAAGGGAGCCGCGCTTCCTTTAACATGCAGGTGTTAAGAGCATCTTGCATACGGTATAAAATACTATGTGCAGTGTTGCCCGATACATTGGAGCGATTTTTGGTAGATCAGCTCGTAACTTTTCGGTAGATTCCGCAAAAAGTCGGTAGTTTTATAATTTTTCTTTCATTTGGCAGTTTCAAAAACGGTTTACGTATGTTTCCTATACAAACAAAACAAACAAGCAAACAAAACAAGCAAATACGATACAAATAAAGACAGTGTGAATTTCGTATTTAAGGTTCACTGTCACTCACGCGACTACAACGGCTATAGCCGCGCGGCTGTAAACGCACAAGTCAAGCGACTTTGCATCAACAGGTGATTTACATTGAAATATACGAACACGGTACTTAAATCACTTGTTGATGCAAAGTCGCTTGATACAGCCACGCGGCTATAGCCATTGCAGTCGCGTGATTGACACTGAACCTTTACTCTTTATTTTTATACAAATTAAGGAAGGTCAATACTTTCTATCAGATGCTTTTCCACAAAAATATCGCTACAATTACTACCACAGATAGACTTTTTGTGTATAGTGACGCTAAAATAGTATCAGTGTGAGTTCAAGGTCTTGTATACTGTAAACGTCACAGTCTGAAATTATTTTACAACACAGATTTTTGATATTCGGCCAGTTTTATAGCAGTGGCATTTTTTGAAAATTGTTAAAACTGAATGCAGGGCGAGTCAAAACTCAAATACTTTATTTTTTCAATTATTTTAAATTGATCACCTTGTATTTTATAATATAAAAAGAAAGAATGGTTTAGTTGTAGTCATTAATTTTTAAGATATTTTAGTCTTTTTATAAAAGTTGGATTACCCAAGTAAATCTGATGATGTGAAATAAAAAATAAATAAACACGATTATCTGTTTTTTTTTAATTTATTTATAATAATAATCATAAATTTTAATTTTTGTGCACGAACGAAACTTTTCGGGTGATTCGTAATTCAAATCTGTAGATCGGCAGATTGTATGAAAATTCGGTAGATCTGGCAACACTGAGTATGTGATACCCAACAGGGTTATCCATAAAAAGAAAGATCACTTGATTTATCAGGATTTTATTTAAAGTACCATGTCGAGCACAAGTTTTCTCGTAAAAGCCATCTTCAAATATATGTTTATGTGTTTTATGACTACAGGCCATTATATACAGGAGAATGAAGGATGGCAGTTAATTCCATTTTACACATTTTTGGAAAATGACACTTTTGGGAGGTATTTTTGCCACACGTCCTTTATTACAAAATAATTTAGTTTTATACTCCACTGTA
Source organism: Osmoderma eremita (assembly GCA_031763485.1). NCBI lineage: Eukaryota > Metazoa > Arthropoda > Insecta > Coleoptera > Scarabaeidae > Osmoderma > Osmoderma eremita. Next base: position 95,916 of record JARFOC010000075.1, read on the forward strand.
TATACATATAATAGTTTCTAGTTATTTAGTATTTCACCCTTTCACATGAATACGCATATAAAATATAATATTGACCTAATATCCTTGACTTTTAGTAAAATTTTTGTAGAAACCGCAACATAAATAGCCAAGTGTAATAGAGAAGAATAGATGTTATGAGTGTACAAACATATCTGTGCTCTTATCAATTCGTAAATACTAAACTTTGTTTACCTGCCATATGTGGGAGTTTGTTGTTGTTCAGCATCTTTATAAACCTCCAGAACCGGCTGTGGGTATGCATTCGTCGCTTGACACGTGAAATTCTGGTGAGTAGAATCTGATTCTCCCCTTTCCAATATTAGTTCTCTTTCTGGTTCTATAAGAAGAACCAAGGAGGTCATTCTGCTTTACCAATACGACATAAAATTATTTTGCACATTAAACCCTTTATGAAAGAATCCATTTCATTAGAATTATAGAAATGTTATAATAAATAATTATTTAAAAATATAAGTATAGGTATTTCAAAAGTAAACCTTTTGAATACATAGTATAAGAAGAACACCAACCATAGAATGAATGTCTTAGTGCGTTTAGTAGTCATTCTTATTTCTGTATTTCATCCAAATTTGATTAAACATTCTGCGCCATATGATTAAACTTATTTCTGTTCTGATAATATTAATATATAAAAGTCCAAAACAATATTGCCAAGTTTGATATTAAACCTCTCAAATAAGAATAATTGTTACAACACAATGTTGTCACCTTATTAATGCAATTAATATAATACAGGCATATCAAAACACATTAATAGTACGAGAGAAAAATGTTACCTAAACGTCACAATTTGCAAAAAATTCATTACATAATTACATATTATAAGGTTAATAGTTGTCAAACACACATGTATTTTTGATATTTTATAATTACATTATGTTGACACAAATTATGTGTACGATTGCACTACCCAGCCTTCGTTTGTTTTTGCGTACGATACGACGCATCGAATACCGTCTATAGCACTCAGACAAAGAACGCGTACCTATACATCAGATAACCAAATAAGTTTGTGCGGTTTTTGTATAAAATAGAATGCCATGATAATTTTTTAAGTTGTTGATCTATAGTTTCTTATCTGTCATCCACTTTAGTAGGAATCCTTCTTTTATCGGATACATACACGTTTTGTTTTTCTTTGTTTAATTTGTAGTTTTAAATAATTGAAAATGGCAACTAATAAAACCTAATTCGAGGTGGTTTACTATATGAGTACAAACTTGGTACCAAAGCTGCAGTGGCTGCCCGAAAAATATGTACCGCATTCGGAGATGATGCCGTGATCGAACAGCAGAGAAGTGGTTCTGGGACACCGAAGATCATTAAGGATGAGGATAATCAACAGGATGTGGTGGAAAATTCCAGTACAACGTGCCTAGAGCTTGCAGAAAGGTTTAATGTGAGTGATAAAGCCATTCGTTTACACCTTTATTAGCTAGGAAAGAGGTGGAAGTTAAGGAAATAGGTCCCACATGAATTGTCAAATTAAGTCGTTTTACTATTTGTACGGTAAACATTTCACGCAACGATAATGAACTAAATCTTGATCGGTTGTTAACCTGCGACAAAAAGTGGATATTGTACTCAAATTCTAAGCCTTCGTATCATTGGCTATCGCCTGCTGATTCGGTACTACACACTGCCAACACATTCTTGCACCCAAACAAGATTTTATTGTATGTTTGGTGGACAACAAAAGGAATTGTCCATTAACGAGTTTTTGGAAAGTAGTCCAACCATCACCGCTAACTTGTATCAGCTTCAGCTAGTAAAATCAGCACTCATCCAAAGATAGCCTTGTATGAACAATCGAGAGAAAGATATTCTTACAGGATACCGTCAGACAGCATACTGCAATAGTGACAGGGGAAAATTTTTCTGAAGGTTGCTGGGAAACATTACCACACCCTCCATATTCTCCTGATATTTCGCCAAGTGATTACCACCTTTTTTCTGTCTTAACAACTTTATGAAGCATAGACAGTTCAAAACTCGAGTTAATATAATGAACGCAGTCCGTCAATTTTTTGATTCAAAATCCATAGAGTATGCCACCATCCATACCACCATCAAAAACCATACGAACTTAATTGGTTACCTGATACAATTGAATTGGCAGTTAGTTTGACAAGTATTCGTTTTCCCTTTATGATAGAAGTTGTGTTATTTCCTACATTATTATTAAATCTTCTAAACCTCTACGAAGTCACCTACAAAGCCTTCACTACGTCTATTCAGTTCATGTTCTCATGTATTATAGTTATTTAATCGCACAGAAAATCATTAAGCCCGTAAAAATGTACTTTTTTACATTTTGAAAACAGGGCTACTGTTAACTGCTACTGCCAGGATTTATAAAGAGAACCGGAAATGAGTAAAAGTTTTGACTTCTGAGACAGCTCAGTAATATGTTGGGAAGTATTTTTATTTTAATGGAACACTTCTTTTGACTCGAATGTTTATGATGGATCTTTACAATTACTGGAATCTGTTTCCAGTGAACAGGGTGATAACATTTTTGTAGAGCACATTTTTTCAAAATAACAACTCTGTGTTTCATAAAAAGTTAATCAAATAAGATATCATGGGCAAACGGTAGAAAATGGAGGCAATTCTTAGATTAAAAGAGGAAATTTGAATTTGTATGGACAGAAATTTTTAGGGCATTCTAGAATTGAATTGATAAAATCCAAGCCTGAAGACATTTTTATAGTTTAAGTTTAAATATTAGTAAACTATCGTTATTTCTTTAAATATGTTTTACTATTTTTTCTTACAATCTTAATTAGTATATAATAAGTAATAAAAAGCAAACGCATAGTATAACAGCATCATTGTACAATACAATAATTAAAAAAATTATAAAGTATGAAACAAAATTCAGAATTATTGTGTTTATTATTCTTGGGAAAATTGGCAACTTTAAAAAAAATGCTATCTTTGAGAGCAAAAATATAACTAATGACGTCATCAATGTGTTAACAATGACGTCATCGTCCATTTCTTTATGATAACCCCCACTATTTTCAACTTATACATAGATCATCTTACTGCTTAAACAATGAATACATAAAGTAGGTCCATTACATAACAATTTTTTCAAGAAAATTACACATTTACTTAAAAAACTAATTCTTAACGATAGATCTCTCTTAGAAAAAAATCTAGAAATCTATATTTATTAACGGATTTTAAAGTAGACGTTGGAATTTTACTCCACCAAATAGGTGGCTCAATACTATCTGCATTAATTTGTTCCATTTCGACGCGAATTCTCTGCCGTAAGTCTTCTAATGTGTGTGTAGACTCTTGATTTTAAGTAACCCCATAGATAAAAATCAAAAGGATTTAAATTCGGGGAACGCGCTGACCATTCAGTTGGTCCCCGTCGCCCAATGTTTCGTTAAGATACTGACGTGAGGTTCGTGAGGTTAGTGGGAAAGCCCCCAATCCTGCCGAAAGCAAATACTCTAACGGAGTGTATCAGCATCCTCATTATTGGGAAAAAACTGCAAGAACTAGTACCAAGTCAAATCTCAGAGAAAACGAAATAACGAGCAGCAGAATGAAATACGGCCCCAAAGTAAGCCGTCCATTTAGTTCCACCCAAACATTTAGCCTGCTTCTGCGTTGACAACAAGCTTTTGAGTCCAATGAGGATTTACCCATGACTAAAACCAGCAGTTCTGACGATGTACAGACCCATTTAGGCAAAAGATGGCCTTATCAGAGAAACTAATGTTACTTACACAATTTGCATCTTGATTATAGTACAACATGATGTTTTCCCAAAATTGAAAACGCCGATCTGAATCCTCTTCAGTCAATGCATATACCAGTTGCACTTTGTATGAGTGATACTTTTCTTTTATTAAAACATAAAATCGATCCACATTGTTATTTTGACCAATTTGCCCTGTAGAAGCATGAGGATTTTCCCCAGCTTCAAATAACACATTTAATCTTATTTTTTCGTTTACTTTTATTCGGCTTGGTTTGGGTATACCTTTCGACATCCAATTTCTGCAAATATGGCGACTTGGCACTTACTTACTGTGGATTTTGAAATCGGGGTTCTTAGAAGTATCCTGGACCCCAGTAATTGAATAATTCACATACTTCCTAGTGCTGTAACCGCACCCAACCATTATTAAAATTTCTGTTAGTTCATATTCACTTAATTTCGCCATCATCACTAATTTCAGACAGATAAATCACTTTAGTATAATTAAACTGTGAAACGATGAATGCAGAATAAATGATTTAAAATGCGCCTGCACAGCCAACGTGATTTATTCGGCCTTAAAAGCAGGTCTGTTGATAAAAATTGTTATGGAAGGTACTAAATTCATTTATTCATCGTTTAAGCACTAAGAAGGTGTATGCATAACTAGAGAAAGAAGTAGGGGTTGCCATTAAAAAAATGGATGGTGACGTCATTGTTTAAACAGCAATAAAGACATCAGTAATTTTTTTGGGCATTTTAAAATCAAAAGTTGACGTGGCCGACTAATTTTCTCAAAAATATACAATTGTGAATTTTGTTCGACAGTTTATCATTTTACATATATTGTTATGATCCTCCATATAATTTTCCATATTCTCATTAATTCCGTTATTATTAAATTTATCTGTAGCATACGCGAACTTGCGTCCGTTTGTTTTCATCTATGATTCTTTCTTGTACATTAACGGTTGCGTCAAATTATGTCCATCTTTCTCTTTAGTGTGCTCAATCGGTATGGGGAATAAAATAATATTCGAAAACGGTTCACTTTTCTTCAAAATGCAATTCAAATGATCTGTCTCATACCATACTTACCGAAAATAATCATAATTTTCCCGTCAGTATCTTCGTCAGCAAAAGTCGAAACCAAGCATTCATACTTTCCGGCGATATCTGTTGTAGGATTCAATATCTTAAGAGCCCTGTGTGCAGAGTATGGCTCACTCGTGGCTTTAAAATTCAAATCCAACCTATTCTTTAGAGGTCCAAAACTGAAAGGTTTCTGCGGTGGTATCCATTGATAAACCAACTGATCATTCAAATACCATTTCACAACTAAATTACCATCGTCGGGTCTTATAGAATAGTCGCAATCCAGAACAACGTGTTGTCCAGTATTATTTCGTATAGCTTTCGGTACCTTGGTATAATTAATTTGAACGCAGTAGCATACTTTTACTTTAAAAAAGAACACAATTAATTTTACACTTACAAAAAGAAATATGCCTAATATACGTTAACTCTTCTCAGTAGTTTTTACTAAAATATTAATAATTGAAATACTTCTACAAATTTGAACTTGGCGCTGAGTTGCAAATCACACTGATTTGCAAATATTTAATTTGGCCTTTTTATTTTATCCATTTAAAATTTATATTTATAAGGTATAATAATATAACAAATGTTATTGTACATTTTATAAGAACGCTATATACCGGATCCCTATAAAAGCAAATTTATATGTATTTCTAAAAACAGAAGGCACATAGAACTGTAAAAATAAACTGTGTGGGTATGAAATAGATTAAGCTTTGATTGCGAAAGCGTAACTTCAAAGGGTGCGTTTAAGCTTATCTAATGATAGTCGCTCAAGTATGAAAATGCTCTTACATCATGTAAATCGATTTTTTCTATTTGAATATATACCTAATGTAAAATTTAAAATACAATTACAGCTTGCTTTAACAAAAGTATTGTTAAACTGAGAAAGTGTAAATAGAAAGTAACGAAAAATTGAATATAGAATTTTCCAATTCAAGCAGATTTTAACACCAATATGCTAACAAATAAATTTACTTACATAGAAAGGTAAGCGTAACGGTAAATATTATTAGAAACACATGTTTTGAACACATTATTCGGCGAAGCTTCGGTAGAAGATTATTTGCTACCCTCATTTGAAACAAGCTACCCATAATCTATCGTATTGCCACAGTAGAGAAAATAAAATGAATGAGGCGACACCTATACAATTTGCTAGGAACCAAGGCACCCTTATCAACCTTATCCACGGCCTCGTGTAGATAACGTTATTAAAGTACTTCACTACAAACATTAGAGCTTTATTTAATTTATGATCACAAATTAATCTTTCTAAACTAAAACACTTTAAGATACACTTTAATTCATGTCTTATTAATGTCCTCATCTTCAGATTAATAACACGTAGGCCTTCTTTATATAAACAAGGACGTAGGTCAAAATATTTCTTACAGCTAAATAAGTAAATTTTGCAAGTATAACCCGCCAATTTTAAATAACTTTTAGTTCTTTCCCTCACCTGCAAACGGCGCTACAAGAGTCAACGAGATATGTTTGTTGCCGTACCGATCTCAATGTATTTATCTGTAGCTGTATTCAGGCGCTGGCAGAAAAGTAGTTTAGGAATGTTTTTCCAAATTTAAATATTGATCTGGGTTTGCTTAGAAAGTTTAGCTATAATTTGTGAAATGTTCTTTTTAAACTTTATTACGAAAACAGTATAAGGCAATGTCATGACGTTAATAATTAATTGACAGTCAGTTATTGTATTTAATGAAGACGTCACTCATGCGCTCGGTAACGTCATCTAAGCGCACATTCACTCAGTTCAAATGGCTTTAAATGAATAATGCAAAAATATTTTTAGTGGAAGTAGGCTACGTGCTACGTTTTTTACGACTTAACCGTGTTAATAGTCGTAAGTATTTCGTGTCATTATCGTAGTGAAATTTAAACGTTATTAAATCCTTACATATTCCCGCACATTGTGTTATAACATAAGAATCAATCTGTTGTATGAATTTAGGTAAAATTTTGTGGCATTTGTAGAGCATATTTGTATTATTTTATTTATAAAAAAAGTCTGTGTTTAAAGTTTCTACTTTTCAATTTTTAGTTTATATTATGAATTCGGTCAATGCAAGAAATATTATAAGAAGGACCGTTGGAAGATATCTCACTAGCTCTATGGCGAGACCGAAGGAAACTCTGGATCCTATACAAGAAAATGCCCTAACTGAAACTTGTTTTCTAGTAGATAAGAATGACAAAGTCATCGGAACAGCTTCCAAGAGAGACTGCCATAGAGTCAGACCGGATGGAACGATTCCTTTACATAGAGCATTTAGTGTGTTTTTATTTAATAAGAAAGGGCATTTGCTGCTACAAAAGAGAGCTAATACAAAAGTGAGTAATAGTGAAACTGCTTTAATTTTGTAGCCAATAGCATTGTCCATTAAATTAACTTATTGATAATTCAAGTAATCTGAATTACCTTTTGGAACATAGTGGCATTATAAATAACTTTATGCGTGGCTCATCGTTTTAACATTTTATATCAATGTTTGGGACATAACTATATAAATCTGGTTTCTAGATCACTTATTCCAATCAATATACCAATACATGCTGCAGTCATCCAATCTTTGACGTTCCAGGGGAGGAAGAGGAACACAACGGGAATGGTGTTATCAGAGCAGCTCGCAGACGTCTAAACTATGAGTTAGGCATCCATCTTTCACAGCTATCACCTGATTCTTTTGATTATATCACTCGCTTACGTTACATGGATGGTGGCGATGGTACATGGGGAGAGCACGAAATTGACTACATCTTATTTTTACAAAAAGATGTAGACCTCCATCCAAATCCAAACGAAGTATCGGAAGTTATTTATGTAGATCGCGACAATATTAACAATTTTGTATCAAATTTGAAATTTTCCATTACGCCATGGTTTCGTTTGATATTACAACATAAACTTCTGGGGTGGTGGGATAGCTTAAATAACTTAGAAAACTTGAAGGATCATAAGAATATACTAACGTTTGATAAATGACTAAATGTAAATGCATGTTAGTGTAAGCTACAAAATGAATTTTAGTATTTTTTTTATATGTCTGCAATGTATAACTTATTTGTACATATTTATTTAATAATTGGTATCATAATTTTATACTTTTAAGCACAAATTAAGGAATCAACATCACGTATCATTTTATTTTTCGGTATTGTAAGTAATAAAAACAATTATACAGTGAAACCTGTTTTTAACAAACATTTGCCATAATTATCACCCACATATTTTGAAAATCCCGCATGCTTTTATGCCACTTTAAATAATGCTTTTCTTTATAAAAGTTTATCTTATAAGGTGCAATGATAAGAACCTGAATTACTTTATTCAAAGTTGCCACATTTCAGATTAGATACCCTGATCACTACAGCTCATCATGCAGCGGTCATCCGCTAGCAGATATACCCATGGAAGGAGAAGAAAAAGATACGTTGGGGGTTAAGCATGCTGCACGCAGAAGATTGCATTATGAACTGGGTATTAAGCCAGAACAGATAGCAGTCAACGACATATTTTACATGACACGAATTTACCATTGTGATACGGGCAACGGTGTTTGGGGAGATCACGCCATAGTTTACGTTCTCATTGTTCATCAAAATTTTAATCTTGAAGCTAACTCCAATGAGATATCTGAGCTTAGTTTCATACCTCGAGGGGGATTGAGTGAACATCTATCCGAGTTGCAAGCGCCCCTAGAACCCGTATTTGAGTTAGTATACAAAACAAATTTGCTGCATTTGTGGTGGAAAAATCTAGAGGACTTAAATTCTGTGAAAAATTATAAAAACATAATTCCGTTAGACAAATGCAAAGATGACAATTAAGAGAAGAAATAACTATATATTATCCCACACAATTTTAAATATATTTGTGTTGTAACTGTATGAAATTAGAAAAAATGTGTATTGTTTCTATTTATTAAATACTTTATTAATTTGAAAGACTCTTGTTTCGTAAATTCAAACACAGGGAGTTTTCGCGAGTAACTTTAGTATGATGTTGGACATACTAAAACATACTTTTGTGTTTTCGCTAGCTAATTGACTCAATTAGTGTCGTCACAAAAACCCAGTTGGCATGGCAACGCACCATGTTTTTTTTTAAATAACAAATTACTTTAACGTAATCATTATTCCTTTGATTGCTTAGTTCTTAACAGAGATAATATAGTAAGGAAAGATGGGGCATTTAACGTTAAAATTGTGTGCTTATCCCTCTGGTGGTCTGCGAACCCAACTAAACAGATTACGGCGCCAAATCTCATATTTCAAACTTGACCGGATGCATATTGCGCAACCAAAATTCTATTCATTATTTTATACAAGCCTTTTTTCGCATAATGTCATTCACAAAATGTGTATGCATTCTGCTGTGCAGATCTTTAAGTATCACATGTTCTCTTTCCAACTATAATTCTGTTCAGAAAGTGAGCGCACATGTTGCGCAAAAAACACGCAATGACGGTTTCGATTAACGCATTCCTGAAAGTTATATTTACAATTGGAGCTAACCTTTTTTGCTTACCAGACGGAATACTATAAACACACTGTTCGGATTACTGTTGCCGCACAAAATTGTCAAATACACCTATTCTTCAAATACAATTTTATTCACGTACTGACTCCTATAATAGCAACTTACACACTAAAGGCTCTTAAGCAAAACAATTCGCTCTAACATTAATCAACAGGCATTAGGAATATAATTACACTAAAAAGTACAGGCGAGTCCAGATACCTGGCGATGCATCATTTTTAGCTCGACGTGCGTTAAGAAAATAATTAATTCGGGACACGTCAATATTTACAGACGAAATACACAATAATAAGGAAAGTAAAGATATGTATACAATATAAATTCATTCTTTTTACATCCTTCTATATCCATCACTGTGTGTATACAATACAATTTATTTATCTAACTCAGAGTTTTTTGAAAAATACTTGCACTTCTTCCGCTCACGGTGGTGATTACAAGCAAAGCACACCACAGATTTGTTAAGAATGCCTAATAGATACTGAAGTTAAGAAATTGCGTTTACACACAGAACAACAATTTAAGCTTTTATCTATGACTATTAAATAATATGTTCATTAAATACATAACTATAGATACATAAACCTGCTTATAAAACACTGACCCGTCATTTGACATGTCATTTTTACTGAGTTGTGAAATGTTGGTTGCCTAAATAAGAATAATCGGAATAGTAACTTATGACATTTCACTTTTTATTTTTTATGATAGTCGTAGTTAATTCGCGTATAATGCCTCTAATACACTCGGATGATTATAAACACTCGTTTCACTCGTGTTTATAACTTTTCATCCTCGTGTATTATGACAGGCATTATACGCTCATCAAATAATATACTATTACACCATAGATTTAACCACAACAACTGTTGCTACGGTGACAGTGGTTCTTTTCGTGATTCATTCGTTCCTGAAAAATTGTGACCAGTAGCTATTTTATGTTAGAAAATATAACTAGATCTTATCAAGCGACCAAACAAATACATATATGTACTCCCATTGACACCACGACATACGCGGCATTTTTGCTTCGGTTACTTTATGTGTTAGCCCGGTAGAATACGCAGTCACAGTATAGGAAAGATGTTTTCTATACTGTGACGCAGTGCATTATGGGAGTTACCTGGCTGCCTGCTACTACCTCTATTACCACAGAATATCTTGGGCATACTACCGAAACATATATGACCTAAACTCGAAGAACAAAATAGCCAAAATATGAAAATCACATATGTGCTTTACCGTCAGCATATTGGCCGTCATTTTAAAAAACATTGGTGGATACAAAGTAAAATAAAGCCGCTACCAACTGGAGCAGAAGAGGTGTTAAAAGGAAAGGGAATACAAGTATATAAACCTGAAGATATTTTGAACGAAAAACCAGCTTTTGAGAAGTAATAAACCAATAACACAGTAAATCAATATTATTTTCTCATTTATTATGTACTTGTAGAGTAGAGATAGTTGGAATTAAACCCAAACCTGTAAAATTTGATAAAACTCATCCGCATTGGAATGATCGTGTCTGCCATATTTTAAGAGACGAAAATGTGCTATTGGAGGGTCTAACACAAGCTAAGATTATCACAAATACTGTGGAAGTAAAGGAAGACTTGCCAGAAATTATTGACGTTACTAAGTCTATGAAAGGTATTAATAGTAGGGTGAGAGAAATTATATTAAGCTCGCATGTGTTCGATGCACAACAAGAAAAATTACCTAAGATTAAAGATCCTTTACGACCTGCGTGGAACTTTCCTAGGGTATATGGGATTACTGATGTTAGAAAGAAGTATGGAAATATTAAATATTGGTAAGGGAACTATACCAGTTTTGATAATTATTTTTTGCAGCACTTTGATAATCAGCAAACTTCTACAATTAATCGAATTGTTGGCCGAATCAGATAGCGTAAGAAGTAAAGCTATATTTAATGATCTACATTTCTCTTATCCGTTTGAAAAACACAATGACTTAATACAATTTGAATTAAGGGGTGATATGCTGATAACATCTTTCCAACCATTATCAAGTGTATATGATGCCAACACTAGTCTAATACCATTGCCTAATATTGATCCCGTAAAGGAAACTATTACACTGAATAAAGAGCATATTTATCAAATAAGAAATTGCTATCGTATGTATTTATTATTTGTAATAATTATTACAAAACTGTTACGCATTTTTTTAGCTATTGATTTAACAATTAGGAAATGTCATCCCCATACCTTATTTGTCCATTACAATAGTACTGAAGTTAAGAATATATATGAGGAGGAAGTAACGGAGAATCAAATTCAAGGAAGGTCTCTGTTAAAAACGTTTACTGTCGCCGCATCTTATGCAAAGCAGTTATATGGGGTGAGAATATCTTTCTTTCCTACTTACATATGAAAATTAAATATGCATTTGCAGGAGAAGGTTAAAGAATTACCAAAACCAGTTACGTTACAATGTGTTCATACAGATGGAAAATCATTTCACTTTGGTATACTCCAGCTAAACACTTTAGATCTTACAAATATTGCAAGTACAAAAAATGTTTGGTATCAAACTCAAAGGCTTCCTTTATTTGAAAATTGCTCTTATGTAATGGGAAAGCCGGCACTGGAAGGTTATAATAGTGAGGTAATAAAGCATTTATTTGCGTTTTATAACAACATTTAATTTGATTAACTTGTATAAAAGATGTACAGAATTAAAATAAACTTTTCATAAAATGTAAAAACAGTTTTGTTTTGTGTTGGAAATTTTAAAGCGTATTAGACCACCGAATTCACGTCTCTTGAATAAATTAGAAGAAAAGACACGGATAACACTTGACTTGCTTTAGTAGTTATTAACTCAATAAATAAAAGAGTAATACAGCACATCTACAATGGAGCAAAAGTAAACTTGGACGATTAACTAACGATTTTACACCTTGTGCGCACATGCATACGGACGAAATCTCTTATAAACAACGCTCACTTTCGTACAGGCTTACTGCGCATCGTGCAGGTTTACCAGAGATAATATGTAGGTTAGGTTAGGATGCGGTGGCTTAAAATAAATTTACGTTAAAAATACCTCTTACCACCTTGTTGGATAAAGAACTTTGTATACGTATTTCGGCCACTAAGTTGCCATCCACAGCAGAAAACCACAAAGGAAAATGTCAGACGTAGCACTCCGAAAGCAATACAGCTCTTCGAACGCCACTAATTAACATTATTTTCTTTTGTGATTTTCTGCTGAGGATGGCAACTTAGTTTCCGAAATACGTATACAGAGTTCTTTATTCAACAAGGTGGTAAGGAGCCCTCTGGTAGTTTGCAAACCCAACTAAGACTAACACGCCAAACCTCATATTTCAAACTTGACAAAATGCATAATTCTGTACACAATTCTATTCAATCTTCTATACAAGCTTTTTTCGCATAATGTGACATACAAAATGTGCCAAAAAGTGTATGCATTCTGCCGTACAGGCTTTTAAGCTGTTTCCGACTGTAAATCTGTTCAGAAAGTGAGCGTATGAGTTGTGAAAGAGACACCCATGGACAGTTTCGATTAACCTATGCCTAAAGGATATAACCTTTACAATTAGAATTAACATTTTTGCTTACCAGACGAAATACACAATAATAAAAATACCAATAATAATAATAAAACAAGGACAATAAATAAACAATAAGTATACGTACAAACTAAAAACCAAAAGAACTACTAACAACTAAATGAATTTATAATATAAATTTGGACCACTCAAAGTCTGAGTGAGTCTTTTTTTTCATCGATGGACTAAGCGCATTCAGCGGAAATTCATCGATCCGTTCGTATATTCATCGATGAAATAGTAATTAATTTAATAGAGCGTTCGTATTTTCATCGATGAATTAAATTGCATCCATCGACTCCATCGGAAGACCGATGGATTCGATGGAATTGACAAAGTGTGGGGAAGCACAGTAGCTGACTTGACTGCCGATTGTTGTTATAAAGAGTTAGGTAAGATTATTCATAAGCTGCATCACCTTTTTCATTAATAATGCGTCCATTTCATATATTTAATAGCAGATTAATTAATAATTAGCAGATATTAAATAGCATAGTTGTCAAAGATTTCAAATATAGCAGAGGTAACGGCAACTATCGAATACAAAATGGAGTATAATACATCTTCCATTAGTTGGTTCATATTTTCATTCCTTTTTTATCTCATCGGTAATCTTTCTATGACGTCATTTACGATGTTCAATAGATTTCAATGATTTTTTCCCATGAATAAAAGGACTCCCCTACTCTATGCAGATTGCTAGAATTTTGCACTCAGAGCCCTCTATTGGTCGAGTAACCCCCGGTTTACACCAAAGGTATAATACTATAGTATAGTACCATAAACAAGGCTATAGTGCACTCCCACCTAATCTAGTTAATACTATGACAATATTTTATTTTTTGAATTTACAACAAAATCACATCCTACAGTAACTTTGTACACAAAGCAATGTTTTAAAGACGTTTATATATTTTTTTCTAAAGCCAATAATAAAAATTTTACCCATTTGTTTCATACTTTTACATGTGTACAGGTACGGGGTTTTTACTTAATATCACCCACATGACTTCTTTTAGATACACAGCCCATATTATTAAGTATAAGTAGTACATACCAAAAAATCTAAATGATTTTATGAATAAACACACTCTTCCGATTACTCCACCCGCACAAAGTATTAATTAATTCGAGACGACACGTGTTTCGGGAATATGTGTATTTCCAAAACGTGTCATCCCTAATTAATTAATACTTTGTGCGGCAGGAGTAATCCGAAGCAATCTTTACATTTCAAGAATAGACGAATTAATCTTTTTGCCATTTTTAGTATAAATAAAAGCGAAGGTGGCTTTGGTTTAAATTGAAGTTTGTAATAAAAATTATAACAAATGTACGGCAGAAATAATGAAACAGCTTTTTATGGTAAGTAGTTGAGCACGTGTGATTCTCAACCAATTCCCGAATGAATGATTCATTCGGGAATTGGTTGATAATGGGAGCCGACGTGCTCTTGAAACATATGTACCGAATTTTATTAAATTAATTTGTGCGGTGTGGATTTCCCGATGCTGTGTATTAGTGATACCAGCCCACAGTCCTTGCAATTCTTTCACTTCTGAAGTAGTTATTATTTCGGCTCCTCTCGCAATTTTTCTTCCCCGCCGGAAGGTCCGACCAATTTATCCGTAATTAATGTACAGGGATTGCAGTGACTGTATGAGATATACAGGCTAACGCTTTAGTGTGGCAAAGCTCGATATATCCGTTATAATTTCAGATTTAGATTAAGCTCATGCCTCACATCCCCAATAGACAATTTCATTATACAGCGTGTTTCAGAAGTTATTGTTAATTTTATAAGCAAATCACTGTGAGTTCGAGGTCTTGTATACTGCAAATGACATAGTCTGAAATGTTTCTTTTACAAGCATAGATTTTTGATATTGGCCCACTTTTATAGCAAAGTGAAATTTTTTCAAAATTGTCAAAACTGAATATAGGGTTAAAGCTCAAATACATTAATTTCTTAATTATTTGAAATGGATCAGCCTGTATTTTATATCATAAAAAGAAAGAATAGTTTAGTTATTTTCATTTTTATTGAGCAGTCTCTATACCTAGTCATTATTTTCTAAGATATTTTAAAGTATTTTTAAAAAGAGATCTTTTGAAATTATTTTAATATAATAAGTTAGACATGAAAAAATGACAGTTAATGTTTAATACAACTACAAGATACAAGCATTTATGACCGACCCAATAACAACCGGCATCCCCGCGTTTCATCTAATTTCTTTCCGAATTGCCAATAACAGCAACGTAAA
>JARFOC010000075.1:113842-124278 GCA_031763485.1 Osmoderma eremita
TTAATACTTGTGCGGGAGGAGTAATCCGAACAGTGTGTTTATCGTGCTGCCCCACAGTCCTTGCTATCTTTACTATACCCCTTTGATTGCATATCCCAGGCAAACACATCTTCCTCCTATTTACTACTAATTATATACTTTTGCATGCTGAAATCAATTTTGTTTTCAAAATTTCTCCATCGCCCTTTCATGTTTCAGGATATTCGCTTATCCACCGAAAATATGCGTGCATAGATATGTAGTATATGAGAACATGGCTTGACATTATTTCAGTTGTCGGCTAGAGCTCGGAACTGATCAAGCAGCATGCGACGGCTAATGTTTGAACATGTCTGGACGTGTTAAGACCTGCATCTCCCATTCCTAGAAAGCATCTCTTGTTATTTCAGTAGTCGGCTAGAGCTTGGTGAATGAACATATACGCTGACAATTGCTAACGCTTTAAAAAGTGTTGCGTCGTGGTGCGTGCAAGCTATTGTAGTGAAACCGCGAACATTTGATCATCTGTAAAAATACTAAGGAAATGTGTAAACCACCCGAACTCCTTTTGCTACATTTTCGGCGAATTGACATTTAAAAATCCAAAACGGTCTTTCACACCTCTCCTTGAAAAGTGCCATGAGAAGTACTTCAAGTGTAAGGTAGCTGATGAAGACAAAAGCTGGGCTCCCCATATTTGCTGTGTATTGGCACAAGTAATTTTCAGAATCTCTATTTTGTTATCACCATTTATTACTTGAATGCATTGCTCCAATTGTAACCAGTGGAAAAATAGTCTTAATTTGTGCATTTCCAAATCGATAAAATACATAAATGATTTATTATAGTCGGTCATTAATAACTAATTAGGCAGATTATATATGATTACTGCACTCTGTGTTTTCACATTGATTCAAAACAAGCATGTTTCAGCAAGTATATTTTTTCTCCTAAGTATAGGAATGGTAGTAGTAAATACTTGATTGCGTGCCACCTGCCTACTAACAATAAGTATGCAGTAAATCAGTTAACATCGAATAAGAACTTCATTAGATATGCACGTATTAGAAATAGGGCCACTAATTATATCTACGATGTGTTAACATTATGTATGCAGTGCAAACTAAATTATTATGTATTAATTTATTTTTAAGATGTAACAAGCAGGTAGATGAACAGATTTTCTATTGTACCTCATTGCTTTTTTCAATGCCATATATGTTAAAACTAAGACAAAAAAGCCCTTACCACCTCAATATATGAAAGACTCTAGATACGTATTTAGATAAATCAGTTGCCACCCTCAATAGAACCTAGAAAGGTAAAAAAGTGTTAGCTTTACTGCGGTTAAAGTAAAACCTTGGAAGGTATGCTCTTGAACAGGTCACCAGTGGAATAACAGTTCTACAGCTGTTCTAGTGAAGGACAAATCATCTGCTACGTATGGCGACTGAGTCTTTTGCTCAGCGAGGTGGTAAGGGTATTTTTGTTTTAGTTCTACTATTTCAAACCAACGAATCCTATTATTTTATACCATCCATCTTAATGATTTCCTTATTTAGCAAATGGTTATTTTCAGGCATCAAGTATATATTTTAATGAAAAATCGATTTCATGCAGATATGTATATTAATGAGATACGACATATAGAAATTGAATCGGCAAAAAGCACGTCAAACTTTAATATTTTTGGCACAATTGATTCTATTGATTAAACTTAACATTTTACCATTTATACGCTTTTATTTATGCGTATAACCAAAAATATCTTTTTGTTAGTGAAAATACACGTAAGAATTATGCTAATTGAATTATTATTTATAATATAATCTTTTTATGAACGGACATCGGTCTTTTTGGAACAAAATTTTTGGAACGAGCGGTGTCCGTTTTAGACAGGTTACACTGTACGTGTGCGCGTACATACGAACAATTTGCTGACACCCGCTGGATTAATACGACCTCCCCGCCCTAGTTTGATTGATATATGCTTCCGCATAAATTTGTAGTTGCAGTCCAATACAAGTAACGTATTAGTTATAATTCAATTGATTTACTTGTATCCAAACACTCGAAATTGTAGTGGGTGGACAGCCCTCAAATTAAACA
The DNA here is from genome assembly GCA_031763485.1 of Osmoderma eremita. Classification (NCBI taxonomy): domain Eukaryota; kingdom Metazoa; phylum Arthropoda; class Insecta; order Coleoptera; family Scarabaeidae; genus Osmoderma; species Osmoderma eremita. Next base: position 115,931 of record JARFOC010000075.1, read on the forward strand.
TTCAACCCATGTTCATATATGAAAACGTGGCAGGCGGTTGTCGTCAATCTTCAATTACCGGATTTATCGACATATTTAAATATTCATGTCATGTCCCTCCATTACATTTCCATTGTATGTAACAGAATATTTCGTATTAATGAATAACCCATAAAGGTATATTTTTTCTTAAACGAACCATTTTTTTTCTATCGTTATCCCCAACAGAGGAGCGAGATTTAACTTATGTAGCTGATTCCTTTGCTTTCTTCTTTTCCCGAAATATCTTGATCTTCCCACTGATTTTTTTCTTGGGTTCTGTCTAGATTCTGTTGTCTAGTTTTGAGAGTCTAGAAACTGCTGATTGTCAATTAGTATTCTGAAAGTAAATCTGTCTTCTGTGATATTGGTTTCTTGGGGGGTTCTTGTGATGTCAATCAGCCAATTGTTCTTGACTTTAAGCATAACAACAAGGTTGAGAATTTTTTTGATCAGTCTATCAATGGGCATTCTGATTATACGACCATAAAATATCAATGTCCTTTTCCTGAAAGTGTTCGAGATTTCTTCAAAATATTGATAGCGCTCCAACACAGTTGCGAGGAATATAAAAAAAATATGACAATTAATATGCAAAATTTGTTTTTTTTCGTTTTCCTGTCTTCCTTAAACAATTGCAGATACAACATCTACTTGTATTATGATACACAAACATTCATATATGTCCACTGACAACTATTTGGATTTCCGCTTTTCAAAACCCACGTTTTTCGAAGGTATTATGCGTTACGTCTTATGTTTGTTTTGTATTGATCTGTCTTCACAGTTCGCTGTTCTTCATTGTACATAATGGGCATCACGAAAATTTGATAGTACTAACACTGTCGTGTATGCGTTGCTTAAAATATCAGTTTCAGATTTATGGATACCGCTGTTGAATGTGCATCCATTTATTATATTTTATTTTTCGAACAAGAGGTTATAATTTCATGTTACTGACATCTTAGTAGTAGTCATGTGTGAATATTACAGAAGAAGCAATTACTACTACAATACCGAACTATTATTTCAATTGTTTTCAGTTAATATCTCATTAAAATCATAATATGCTTTATTTACGAATCAGCAAACCAAATTACCTTTCACACAAGACTAAGGTTCACTTATTTTTTTTAGGAAACTCAGGTACATTAGCGTTTGGCGCTAAGAGATAATATTTGCTAGAGTTTGAAACGTAAGCAATCGCATTACATCGCCATGTAAACGTGCTTCGATTAAGATGTAACAACAAATATGTTGACTTAGGAACCTAAGCAGTTGAAAAGAATCAAAAGACTTCTTGTAATGCTCTCATGTTTTTTCTGGAGCAATTTTTTTATATGTAGCAGCACATTTATCATGAGCTGGAACTACGAGGTGTATAAATTGAGTAATGAGTCTGACAACGTAGCGCTTGATAAGGCAACATGGGAAACACGGGCATGAAAGGGCGACAAGTGGACGTTGTAATACGCGTCCAGTGCAAGTTTGAACTCGATCAAGTCATTTGGTTGTCTGTTGTCCTTTTTTCCGTGAACCCGGTTTTCGTAGTGCGTTCTACAAATGAAAGACATTAATTTCGAGCAACGGTGTGCTATCAGCTTTTGCTTCAGACTTCGGCAAAGTGTAACAGAAACTTTTGCAAAACTTCAGCAGGCCTACGGAGACAGTGTTTTGTCAAAAGTCTAGGTTTTTCGGTTGTTTAAGGAATTTTCAGAAGGAAGAGAGTCCATGGGAGATTAGCCACGCCACGGAAGGCCTTCAACTGCAAGAACCGATGGCAATGTCGACAAAATCGGCGATCTTGTGCGTTCAGATCGTCGGTTGACGATCATAGCAAGAAAGCACAGCAAGAAAGCAAAAACGAGCAAATGATAGATCAGGTGATTTGTTCCTTTGATAACCAGGGAATCGTTCACAAAGAGTTCGTGCCTAAAGGTCACATAGTTAATCAATATTTTTACCGGCAGGTTCTCGAAAAACTCAGAAAAACGGTCATGCGTGTGAGACCAAACATCAAGAACGATTGGATCCCCCATCATGACAATGCGCCTTGTCACACAGCAATATAAATGGCTTTTTGACCAGTAGAAATAATTCTGTGGCTCCTCAGCCTCCTTATTTACCTGACTTGAGTCATTGTGACTTTTTCCTTTTCCCACGATTGAAAATTCAACTGAAGGGACATCATTTTGGGACACTCGAAAACATTCCAACGACTGTAACCGACCAGCTAAAGGCTAACCCAATATCCGAGTTTCAGCGCTTGCACTTCCACACACTATGCATTATCAAGAATGGAAGAACCATCTCCAACGCTGTGTGGCTTGACAAGGGAGTTATTTTGATGAAGACAACGTTCAATTATTTATTATGTTCACATAAAAATATTTCAAAATATCAGTCTCATTACTTAATTTACACACCTCGTATATCCAAAGCATGAAGAACATACAAAAAGATTCCTTGGAGTCAAACTGCCTGTATACACTTTTTAAGGTGGAAATAAAATATCGTCAACTATTTCTCTTGAGTATTCAACAGCCCTGAGGCTTGTTACCCAACCAATAGTTCACTGAAATCATCATTTAATTTATATAAAAAGTAAAATTAATACCAGAAGCATTTTCAACCTACTGAGACAATATTGATATTCGCCCAACATTTAATATCTAAGGAAATCCCTGGGAGCCAGACATTAATGATAAATGAGAACAAAATTACGTCTAATAATTTTATTTCTCATATACCACTTAATACTAAATTACTTACTTCCAAATAAACTCACACAATTTGCCACATCATATTTATACATTTCTAAGCCGAACAACATCCCACTTTTGGGGATAAAGAAATAATTAATATCGTATTCCGTGGCCATCCCAACAAACTAACCCCGAAGCATAAATTTGCGAATGAATACGATGCTTAGAGTTCGGTCGTTTTAGATTCGGATTAATCCGTTGAATAACGTTGCATTTTCGCGAAACTGTTCTGCACCGCTTTGTTTTGCACAACGCAATATGTGGTAACAATAGTTATCATACGTATTGATCTGTCCAGCGCTCGGACGGGAATTGTATTGGCGCTACATACTACCGATGCATTTCGCATTCACAAAACTCTCCAAATTACTAACACACATACACGTTTTGCAAGTTCCAACTCGGACGATCGAGTTCAGTAATAACTTGCCTAATTATAACTCCCGCATTGTATATGACATTCAGATTGTCCAAGATTCACTTCTGTCAGCGGCGTTGACTTTTTGTTTGGATGTGTTAGGTGGATAGCGCAAACTGTAGGTATTCCATAACTCCAGTTGATAGAACACAACCTGACTGTCCGAATTGTGACAATATTGTATGTTTTGTAAAAGGTCTAGGTGCATTAAGCTCGCAAAGTTATAGAAGCTAGAGCCCGAAGCAATGTAGACATAATTTAGATCACACGCTGGACGGTAGTAAACAAAGCAATATTCGAATAAGTTGCGTGTGATATGCAAGTGATGCTGGACCAATCCGCTATTGCATTAAGTTTGGCTACTAAATAAGTAAAAAAGCTAAGTATATTCATACTAATAATTACGTAAAATAGAAGGGTAGGATATATGCTAGGAAATGTAATAGAACTCATTCTTACAGTGTCTTCAATTTCATGTAGACTACATGACTGCATGTTCCTTCATTACAATCATTAGAATCAACTTCTGATAAACTGTTGAATAAATACGTATCAGTCACTTCGAATCGCAAACTTCTAGTTTAGCTTGCAACGTCAAATAAAAAGAAAGAGCTTTCATAACGTATCCCTGTTATTTACAACTATTTGCCTTTGTTTGAACACAACATCACGACAACTACAGGCGAGTTTAGTCGTGTTTACTGTCAAAAAGGCACCGAGAAGTCTGTGAATCGTATTACCCCTAGTCGTATTTGTTCCGTGAAACGAAATAAAGTTGTTGATTTGCGACCTCCCACAACAGGCAACCATAGCAGAATGCGTACACGTTGTGTAAGTCTATTATATTGTAACTGGCACTCTGAATGACGTTCTAAAAACTAACGTATTAATAATAATAATTATTATTATTATTTCAAAATGTTCTTTAGCTAACCTAAAGAAACAATGTCGAGCTGTGTTAAGGAATTCCAAAATATTTGCTTACGATAAGAATATATTCCAACACCGAAATGACCCACTAGCCATATGGAAAATAATAAATTGTTCCAAAAATCAACATCAAAACATCAAATATTTCAAATGCAGACTGCATAAACAATTTTTTTTTGTAAATATTGCGGACAAAACCTTAAACGATCTTCCACCCGCAAACATTGACGCCTCCAGTATCTTGTCTAAAAAAATTGATATCTCTTTCAACTTCCAACAAATTAGCTTTACTGAAGCTAGGTCTACATTTTTTCAATTTAAAAAATTCTTCCAGCAAGGATGCTTATGGGATTAATTCAAATATAATTAAAACTTTAACTAAGATCATAATTTATCCGTTTACCAAATTGATTAATGAATGCATTAGTAAGGGCTTCCATCCCAAAACTTCCAAGGTACTTCGTTATTTCCATGCAAATAACGAAGCACCTACCGAAATTCATTAAAAAAATACTGAGGACTTACGGTGAAGGCGTTATGAGTCGAAAACAAGTTAGTGTTTGGTGTAAACATTTCAAAAGTGGACGCACAACCCTGAACGATGATCCCTAAAGTGTGGGGAAAAAACCATCAACAACTCATAGCTCAGACCTGGCTCCTCCTGATTTTCACTTGTTTGAGCCGTTGATAGCTCATTTGTCGGGTAAAAGGTTTGAAGACGACGACGGAGTTAAAGAGGAGATACGGCAGTATTTTACAAATTTGGATCGCACCTTGTACGAAGAGCGTTTACAGAAGCTTGTGCCTCGCTGGCATAAATGCCTTAACATTGGCGACGATTATGTTGAAAAGTAGCAGTTCACGCTTTTACTTAGTGTATGTTTGATTTCTACAAATAAAGTAGTCCGTCTTTAATTCACAAATTTACCTTAGTAACCGGACATCCCTCGTACATGATTCATTGTGTTGTAGGCTACTTAAACATCTTATTGCTTTTTTTGCATCTTAAAATGGCGTTCAGCATCGGTTGACACACCCTAGAAAACAACACCATAACAGAGTAAAGAATGGAAGTTTGCAAAATATGACAACTTTTCCACCTGAAAGGTGGCCACCTGTTTTATTTTTCTTACCATAAATATCGCAGAGGATAATTTTTTAAATTAAATTGTCACATGCTGTGTCCACTTCAAATTTGTGTCTATTGTTATCCTAGGAAATGTAACTTCAGATTTTATTACTTACTTTTTTTTGTTGTGAACAGTATTCTTTGGGTCTTACCCACGTTCACTTTCATTCATTCCACCAGCGACAGACCAAGCATCAGCTGTATTAACTAGCTCTTCGAATTTCCTTTTTGCTTCCACGATATCTCTCTCAGTGACTAAAATGATTCCCTCGTCAGCATATAGGCATACTTCGCCACTATTAATATACATTCGGAAAATTATAAACATCAGGGGGACCAGCGTGAAACCCTGCGGTACTCCACACCTGATAATCTTTTCTTCCGAGAGCATTTCTTTCCAGCTTGCAGCTTGACTCCTTCCATTTAGATACGATTTTAATAGTTTCAGGGTATTTCCTCTGAAGCCATAGTATTGTAATTTGTTCAGATCATTTTTTACTGAATTAAAAGCCTTGGATATATCCAGCATACCCATTGCTACTACTTGGTTTCTGTCGGTAACCCGATAAATATACTCTATCATATCCATTATGCCACTGGCTATCGACTTTTCCCTACGATAGCCATGCTGCTTGTCAGTCAAGTAAACACTATGACGTATGAGACGCTATGGCTTGCTCAAATTTTTTTGCAAACACCGGCAGTTTACTTATCAGACGGTAATTCTGGCACAAATTGGCGTCATCCTTCTTGTGTATGGGGACTACTTTAGAGATTTTGAGTTCTTTTGAAAACGTGCCATCTTGCACACGCTTGTTGAATACATACGCTAATTGGGTACATATGCTGGTAGCTATATCCTTGATGAGATGTACGGATACTCCGTACACATCAGTAGTCCGCTTGTTCTTAAAAGAACGAATAATGTTAGCGATTTCTTCTGGGTTATTGTATGGTTATGTAAGCGAGTCGTGATATCTCAACAAATGCGTAGTGTTATACTTAAATTTTGTGTTTTTGTTTGGGAATTATTTAAGTGAAAACACTTCTAATCTTTGTACCCAGTATTTGCGATTGACGTGGAAGTCGATGAATTGCAGTTGTACGCTTTTACGAGATGCATTTAACTAGAAAACAGATAGGTTCAATTTGTTCCTAAAGTTCTAGAGATAAATTTATTTCTTTTCATTTTGGACGATAACGTCGTTTTCTGCAGTAAAATAACATACCATCAACACAAACCCTTCCTTTTACCATGCGTACGTGTATATATTGCTTCGTCCAAACAAATTGGAAAAGTGCGAAATCACATTAAAGCTGACACAGCAGTTTCCGTAGGAAACTTCCGAGCTTCGCAACACATTTCGCAATTTACATGTGATGAATGCGAAATAAATACGTTGGTATTCGTGCCCCACAGAATACGTTGGCATTTGTATCGCACAGCCGCTACGTGGCATATAGCGAAAGAAACACTCCACATTTTCCAGCCTCGAATGTCTTCTCCACGACTCTTTTCTGTTCCCTTCGTCGACATTTTCGTCGCGCCGTACCATTAAAGCAGTGCTTACGTTTTTGGATGTGCTCCATCTACATACGTAGTGTGGGGATACGCACATAATTGTGCGTTGCCCTATGTTGCTGATTTTCGCATGCTGTTTCTTAACCCCGCTTTTCGAGCCTGTCATTGAGAATACTAAATCCGTCCTAATGATTTATGTAATCCAAGTAAGTTTACCCTTGAAATTCAGGTTTGTCTCCATTGTTTTCGTGACTCGTAACTTTTATACAAAATTTCTGTTACTAGCATGATCTTTAAAGTAGTATTAGTAAGAATTTATGCAAATAAATTTAACGTTTGCGAAACCAAGATTGGTGAAGTAGATCATAGGATTAAGTGTGAGAAACTCTTCAGACAGAGTGAAGTACAGCTTTGGGATTACAGATTGTACAAGGAAATTTCAAGACCTTCTAAAAATAATTGTATAATAAATATTAACATGCCCGAAAAACTTAATAACACTGGTTAACAAGATTTTTGTCCCAAACACAAAGATGTCTGATTCCCATATACTGTTGCATGCTGAAATCAATTATATTTTCAGAATTTCTCCATTACCCTTGGTTTTTATGTTACAGGATATTCGCTTATCCGCCTAAAATATGCATACATAGATATGCAGTATAAGAGAACATGTCTTGACCTTATTTCAGTTGTCGGCTAGAGCTCGGAACTGATCAAGCAGCATGCAATGGTTAATGTTTGAACAGGTCTTGACGCGTTAAGACCTGCATTTCCCGTTCCTAGACAGCATCTCTTGTTATTTCAGTTGTCGGCTAGAGCTCGGTGAATGAACATATACGCGGACGTTGTTAACGTTTTAAAGAGTATTGCGTTTTGGTGCGTTCAAGCTATTGTAATGAAACCGCAAAAATTTGATCACCTGTAAAAGTGCCAAGGGAATGTGTAAACCAGCCGAACTCTTTTTGCTACATTTCCGGCGAATTGACATTTAAATATCAAAAACGGTCTTTCACACCTCTCCTTAAAAAGTGCTATGAGTAGTATTTCAAGTGTAAAGTAGACGATTAAGACAAAAGCTGGGCTCCCCATATTTGCTGTGTTATTTGTGTCAGACTTCTTACAGCGTGGGCAAAAGGTAAGCGGTATATGCCTTTTGCTATTCCTATGATTTTGAGAGAACCATCAGATCATACTACCGATTGTAATTTTTGTATAACAAATATAGGTGGTATGACTTCTAAATCCAAGCATACTGTAAAATATCCTAATATTCCATCTGCACTGAGACCAGTACCTCACAGTTCAAAATTACCTGTGCCTAAACCTCCAGAAAACCTGACACTAAGCGACGATTAAAGTGCTGATGATACCAAGGCAAATGAAGCCCTCCTATGTTGGTAGACTATTGCTGGACGCTGAAGAGAGATGCTTCTGATGTAAAGTACAGCCGAAAGTCATATTTCAGCACATTTTCCAAGTAAATATATTGGGTATTGGGTATTTGGGAAAATGATGTCATCCGCCGGGTTGTAAATAACTCCTTCCACCTCGGCCGCTTGGTCC
>JARFOC010000075.1:138866-153270 GCA_031763485.1 Osmoderma eremita
AAAATAGAGTACTCATATTAGCCGAAGCATCCACGATATTTATTTATTTAAGAATTATTGTAAGAGTACCGTTACAGTATCCATTAACCGCCCCATATGAAAATAATAAAAAAAAATTCGAAGGTTAAATCTAGTGGGAATTGTAGCCAGCGCAATCAAAACACAGCTTTATCGTTTAGCTCGAGCTTTCGGTTTTATTTTAAACCTTTTTCAAGAGTAACAAACTGGAACGACATGTTTGACGGTAAGACAATAGATACTGAACATTATTAGTTACATGTTGTGTGATAAAATTGTTTCTGACATCATAATAATTATGAAGTAATATTCACAATAACATGTTAAAATTATTAAAATATCAAGCACATCGACTAAAGCGCTCATTTTTAGGAATTCTAATCATTTTTCCCTGGATAATTTAGCAACGTTGACAGTCAGACAGAAATCACCATGTGTATATGTCACGAACGCGGGAATCACAAGCTTCCACGTCATCAGTGCCAACTTCAAAAAGATGAAAGCACCTACACATATTGAGACAATGTGTTGGCGGTAAATTCTAACGAGCAATACACGTATTTATATATATTGCTCATTTGAATAAAAACTGAAGTCATCTCAATTACGTTGTAAAAGTCAGATCTTTATATCTGGTAAATGCATATTTATGGATTCATTATTTCTAAGTACGCTTAATACATTTTCTTAAATAAACAAAAATCCAAAATCAGTTCAATGCAAATCTATTGAATTTAAACGGTCTCAAACGGCGGATTTATCTCGGAATACTTTAAAATACGAAACGAGTTAAGACCACATAAATCGAAGTGCGAATCCAATTTACAAAAATCCACTTCACACCTTCTCCGCAAAAAATCACCATCGCGAATGCCTTTGAGAGGACAAAAGACACTCCATTTACATATATATGGCCCTTATGTAAAAAGAAATGTGGGATAGTTTCACTGTTTCGTTACAATCGGAAATGGATATGTAAAGGTTTGTAAAGAGGCAAAAAGGGGATATATTTTATATAGGGAAGGGGAGAGCAGTGGATCTAAGGGAACCCGAGAAAGCTACCCGCTCTCGGTAAAACCAGCTCATGAATATATTTTTTTTGGCGAAGCGTGCTGATAAAGGGTCTCTGGTGCGTCTGTGCATGCTATGAGATGATTCAAGTGCAAAGCGTGTCAAATAAAGTGTTTGTCACTTATGACCCATACATCAATCACGTGTCTCTGCGGTATAGACCTTGATCATCGTCGTTTTTAAATTTTTATCCGTTGTTTGATTAACGAGGATTTTATTTTTTATTTAGTTTTTATACTTTCCTATCTTCACAGGTTTGTGAAGGTCATAATAACTTCAGAGGATAATGTAACGATTTGAATACACGCGTAGTGCTCTGTTTTATCTTTTCTACTGTTTTATTTGTCTTTTATTACGAAACTCAAATGTATATATGTATACAAATGGATACTTCAATAACTGATTTTTATTAATATCATAATTAAACAAGGAACACTGCGAACATCTGTAACATATTTTTTGCACAGACAGCAAAAAATATGAACATATAATTCCGATAAGCAAGCAAAAAACCGCTTCTGACTCCACCGGAATATAAAACCGGTTTGACAGATTGAATGGCAGATTTGAAATTCAGTGAATTGTACAAGAGATATAAAATTTACATGCATTTTAAGTCGGGATTTAACCAATCAAGTTAAATTGAAATATTTGTATATTATTGTTGGGAATTATACAAACTAAAGAACGTTACTTCTGAGACGGGCACTTCCTAACATATTTTCACTGCCAATGATTATGATGTAGTTTGACTCATTTTGGCGAATATGAACAAAGTATAACGCAAGCATTTCCATGTTGGTGTATACTCTCCAAATCAAAGTGGCAGAAGTTATACGAAATTTCTTTTATAACGCAATAAGGGGAAAATGTGGTTCTATTGTTACTATATTTTGATATATATTTTCTATACATTTTTGATTGATACTTAGTAGAGTAGTGTACTACTGTACAAGTCTACTACTCTAGCACTCTACCACTCTACTGTAGGTATCAGAAACACCATACTCACAAAATAGAATGAAAAATTGATCTGAGAGTGGATGTTATGCTGCGTGCTGTTAATGTAATGCATAGAGCATCTAAAATTCTTTTACAAAAGAGCAAGTAACTTAACATAATAAATATAAGAAATGGTACCCCTTTTTTGAAGGGCTGCCATCCATTTAAAATTTGTATAACTGCTACAATATGACTTCAAACCGCTGTTCTTATATCATTAGGCAATTGATAAAATATTGTTTTGTTTTTAAACATAATACTTTAAGCATAAAAGAAATAATCATAAAAACTGAAGTCATGATCGAATTTACTACACCCATATCCTCTTGCTCTATGTGTGTGAAGTGTATGGCTTCTGAATGCCTCGCCTCGCCGTAAGAGAACAGCAGTGTTGATTTATCCTCAACATTAAAGGGTGCCGACTACCCTTGCTGCAACCGATTTTTATAAACATCGATTGCCGCAACAGAGATTCCAACCGTCCATCCTTTACAGATGCATAGAGCCCTTACCACTGCGCTATCCCGCTATCATACCCTCTTACACAAATCTTTATGTCTAAATGCCCTTAACTACATTGATAATAATAAGATGATGATGAGCAGGCTGTAGGTGTATAACTTCTAAAATCCTCAATGTTAACGCTGCCGAATTGTGTTCTTGGGAGGAATTTCTTTGGATCATAGATAAAATAAAGAATAAGGCGCAACGCGCATTATTTTTGAATCTGAGTTTATCGTAGTTTTATGTTACTCTCCTTTAGAATTTTTGAAAAATTCTTCGAAAATTAAGGTTGAATAGAATCTCCTTTCAATTTTCCCATTCAGTAAATCTGATTTCTAGTCATGTCATATATATTAGTTGTTGGTTAATATGCAGTAAGTAAAAGGCTAATACAACCAAAGGGGGATTACGTGATCGACAGATTTAAAGGAGTTTTACATTGATGTGAGGCGCTGTAGCTTCCTCCTACAGAAGGCTACATCTTTATACTTTCAATCGATCGTTAATAATGCGTTGAGCAAGTCTAAGTTTTTAGCGGGCAAGGAAGGCACTTCCGCTCTATTGCGTTCGAGTTCATTAATCAAAACGTATGTCCCTCATAGTAGCTTTTGGTAAGGAAACCCGACCTTTACATTATATCTAAAATGTTTATTATATACATATGCAGGTTGGATTAGTTGATCTCAAATATAAGAAGCAATGGCCGGTGAAAGTTACTTTTGTGTGAATGCAATAGTGCAATTATTTAGTAAAATTGCTGTATCTGCATTTGACTTTGAAATTAAGCTCCAATGTAATATTGCAGTTAAAATTCCTTTTGTGTTGTTACACTCACCCTATATGGGAAACAATTCTTTTTTCTAGAATATTATTTTATGATGTTTGGTAACTGTTTATTTAGAGTAAGTTTAAGAATTGTTTTCCTTTAAGATATTTTAGAATCTAAGCAACATCTGGGGCGCATTCATAAATTTTTCAATAAAATAAGCTATAAATCGTTTCGCTTTTCTTTTCGGAATTTCCGACAGTACGAATACGTTACTGGTGACGTATCCGTAGGGCAGTTCGAAAGACAGTTAAACTGGTTTAAGTGCCCTTTGTAACATACAGCCTTGATCGGGTAGACAGACAGACATTTTTCTTTCGATATGTGCAGATATGCATTTAACTATTCCGATTATAAATTATATTTAACTTCTCTTATATTAAATGTAGTCGTGTCAGGTATCACTGTAATCCATATTACATTGCAAATTTTCTGAACGAATTAAACCGTGGTTCAAACACAATAAAGCTTTGCTTTTTAAATGCATATTTTCCGATCTGTAATTGGTTGAACCCTTAGCCGGTTCAGGTAGTTTTAACAACTCTTCTTCACAAGTAAATTCTTAAGCAAAGACAGTTCATTTTGGTCCCTCGAGACACAAAGTTGATCTTCGTCCGCCCAGGACACACAATGTTCGTCTTCGTCCGACTAGAACAAGAAAACAGTCCGACTTCGTCCCATCAAGATAAGACAACGAGCTCTTTTTCTTGGTCCATCCGGGACAGAACAAACCGTTCGCCTACGTCCGATAAGAACACGATCATGTAGTTCTCTCGTCATAAGGATCGTGTGGTACATGTTAGGTGTTACCTTCACCCCTTCGAAGTTCATTCTTCAAATTAGGAACCCCTTAGTTGTCCATCCAAGCTAAGTATTTGAAATCACATATCGCTCTAAATACTTTTTATTTTATCTTTTTTTTTATTATCAATATCAGAGGTGACCTAGCTCGTACTGTCACAATCGCCACTGTATGCGACTTATCGTATACAGTATTTGTTCATATTGTTTATTTCAGTTTTTAATCAATTACGTTCTATTTAATTCTAAGTAAAAATACTTTAGGAACACTTCTTTTGTTTTACTTTGTTCGAGATTCCTTTGTTTACGAATCACATTATAAATGATTATTTTATGTTAGACATATTTTATCGCGTTTATATTTATTTTTCTCCTCAAATCAATAATAGTTAAGAACTAAATCATTAAACTCTTTGCTCTGCCTAAATACTCATTATTCTTACCTCAACAATCCTGCCAATCATATGTAATAATTGGCGCCCAACGTAGGGCCAGAAAAATCAAAATACAATACTTGCTTTACATCAACATATTCCCACTCATTTGTAACAGCTTGCATGGGATTGAATTAATTGGTATTAAAAGTAACAAGAAATGCTGTGTCGAAATAATTTTTCTATGGAATCGTCGGTGCAATTATTTTGTATTACTTCCGTACCTAGAAAATAGTCATTTTTGCGGTCTTCGTACATACATGCGTACTATTTTTATCCCCTCAAAGAGATCAAGTTTCGCTAATGAGGAAAATCTCAACAATACGTTACGTTGGAGGTCGCAATGCGCCGAAGGACATATATCCTTCTTAGTGGTAAATACACGACATCTAGGATTACACAACGTAGACCTTACATATAGGAAAGTCTTACCTTCATTACCGCATATGCCAAACGAGATCCTCAAGCATGCAATGGTCGGTTTCTTTGTCGATGTTTTTATTTATATGTATGTGCAAATAAAGTATTGTTACCGTCACGAGCACATGGCTCGTTTGGATAATTAGGCAGCAATCTACCGAGAAATACATATAGTTTTGTATTCCTGTGGGACTACTTGTATTAAAAATAGTTTGGGCATTGTATAGACCAGACCAAATTAGATTTGGGGTGGGGGATCTTCAATATCCGTGCGAACTCATGAATAAAGTCAGCATATCTTAGATAGGATCGATTGGTGATCGATAAATTTGACGTAATCATCACGACCTTTAGTGATACACTTGCAGTCTATTCGGCCTTTCGCATCAACCATTAAAAACTTTTGAGAGATGTTAAAATAATATCAGACTGGATATGTATTATAGATAAGATCCAGCATGCGTTTTTATTATTGCCTATGTAAAGTACATATGCTTTCCTATCTACCCTTATTGGACGTTAGGTAAAATTGTGGACATTAATATGAGTTCATACAGAATACAGAGGTTGGTCCGAGCTAGCAACTTTTGTTCCAACGTCACATTTCACAAAAACTATTTGGTTGAGTTTTTTGGAATACACTACGCCTTTCGTGGAGATACGATAAATGTATAACAACGAGACTTACAGATCACAGAGGCTTGGCTCTTCTTGTCGTATCTCCTAGTGCATGTTCATGCTAAACACATCTGTGAGGGCCATAACAGATTTTGTCACCATGACTGTCATGCACTTTTGATCAGCTAGATACCTATTTCGGCTCAGTATGCGGCGCATCTTCCTTTCGGACCACGGTGATGATTGACCTTATCTTGTGCAATCTATCTCTTGGAGCAACTTCGCCAGGGGTCTTCAAAAAATATGGATACCCGAGGATCAGCAAAAACGGTTGACCTCCATGAAGTCAGAGAAACATGTCAAATTGAACAATGGATGTTTCCTTAGATAATCTTATATACGATTATTTTTTATTGTGACCATATGGGGGAAAAGGTCAAGAAAAGTGCTCAGCCCTTCTTTAGTGAGAAACTTCCGATCAGTTATCCTTGGACGCATTTTGTCTCCAGAAAGAAATATTTCTTGCGCATATATCTTTATTTGCTCACAATTAAATCATAAAGTTAATAATCGTATCAGATCCTTATAGAAAAATTTGATGCAACGTTCAAAAAATTAAACAGAGAGAAAGAGAGAGTGCTTATTAATAACAGAAAAAAAACTTTGGATGAACAGGAGAATCTGATGAAAGATGAGACGATGTACCAAACAGAAGCTCTACAAAAAGCGTTATCAGATTATAAAAAGAGCGAACAAGGAAACGAACAAGTGCCAATATTGGGTGGACGCATTTCTTCGGTTGGATGATTGAAAGGGATTTGTTTTTCATTAACCTGGAGCGGTGGAGGATTTTCAAATTATCTTCGCAATTTATTCCAAGCAAGAGAACATACGACCATTACATAATACACTTAAAACAAGTGTGAAACATTAATTCATCGTGTACATAGCTATTCCTATGTGGTGTACGGATAAGTAAACATATTGATCAAAGGTTATATCCAATGTCACACGTTAGATTAGACATTCTGGGGAACACACATATATGCCAAGCAAATATTGACTCAGTACGTGCGTAGATATTACATAGTTTGTTCATTTTCATAGATGTTCCATGGGATATGCCTGGTATGTGTACTAAGTTAATAACCAGACCAGCCTGAAATCGTATGGGATGGTACAAGCGCAACGCATTCAGTTCCATGCCTGATAAACTTTGTATTTATAGGATTGATTTGGCGTTTACTTGATGAAGATCCATAATATGTAAATAAAATACAATAGACCGTGGAAATCTTCACTATATTAACAAACTAAAAGTAACAATTGTTTCGCCAAACATTAGCTTCACCAAACTAAAACTAAATAATTAACCTAACTCTATATATAACAAAGTAAATAACTAATTAAGGAATTGCAGGCACAACAGATAAAACCAACATTATCACTACTTAGTAATAGAAGTCAAACATTAATACATTAATCAAACACTACTCAATTAAGTTTAAGTAAACACATTTAAAAGTGGTGAATTATTAATATCTAATTGATGATTTAATAACAATTTAGTTGATTTATGTTGATTTATTTCTAGGCTTTCTAACAAATTCGATTTTAAACATTTATTTTCAAGATGTAATATATCAAAATTGGATGTACAGCTATGTTGTTCTTCAAAAAGAAGGTTAGCAAAGGTAGAGTCCAGTTTATGATTTTTAAAATCATAAACTGGACTCTACCTTTGCTAACCATCTTTTTCTAAATTTTCTAAAGTGAAATTAGTCCTTTTGAAACTCAATAAATCTTTAAATGTAGAACAATTGCTTTCAACATCTCAATTAGTTGAGTGAACGGTATCAAAGGAAGGTGTAATAATTTTACAAAGATCGGATGAAACACATGTGAGTAAAAAACTAAAATTTATAATATATTTATGATATATGTTATATTTTATTTTTCTTTTTTTGAATTTTATTGTATTGTTTATCAATACGCATACAACCTTTTAAACAGGTAATATATAGTATTCCCAATTTCATTCTTAATATAGCGAAGCTCCCAAAAACGCAGCATATTGTGGTTCCATTCAAAGGAAAGCCACTCCAGTAAAATTCTTATAAATGGTCGAGTGCATTTGAATGTAACACACACAAGTTTTATAGTTTAGGTTAATATGCCATCGAAAAGACATCGTGGGTTGAAATGTGGACGCATTACAACATGCAACCAAATATTCCAAAAGCTTGATGTGACTCGATAAATTTGACGCCAGATTTGCATTCGGTATGAAAGCAATTCTTTAGAAAATGTAAGATTATTTTGTTAGCGTGTGATTTTCAAAATCTTATCTAATATTGTCCGTTTAGCACATATTTCTTCACTGTTCCCTTACATAGTTCCAAAATAACACATTGGAAGTACCCGTTTATATTCATGAAATCTACTTTTTATCATTTAATTCATACGATGAGCAAAATAGTTTCCCTTGTACATTACCTCTCTCTATATATTGCAAGTGTCTTATGGATATACAATTATAAGTGTTGGTACACCGTCCTAATATTTTTGGTCACCTTTTCTTGCATGCAGCATGAGAATGACTGAGCGCGAAGGGTTTCGCATAATTTTAGTATTTGCTGTTTGCTAAAGTATGTAAGTAAGTAAGGCGTTTATTGATTGAAAGGTGCCAAAGACAATAGAATCAGTCAAGACAGAGTGCAAAAGACAGAACTAAACTAAGACGCTTGTAGAGAAGGAAACATAAACCTAAAGCTAAGGAAAACCTAAATACACTTAGACTCAAACATAAACTTAAATAAGTAAAATAATAATACACAAATGCAGAAAGGACCAGTTGGAACGACAAATATATTATACCGGATCAAAGAAAATATTTCTCGATGGAATAATAACATTTACTAACTAAGAATTTCTTGAGTGTTTGTTTAAAATTAATGCATTCCTTAAAATAAGATGGCAATTTGTTTCTGCCTAAATATTGCAGACACATCTATATGATGGGCGGGTATTAGGTATAGATTCGTACAGTGACGAGTCTCGTATGCATGAACAATACTGTGTTGCAAGTACTGATCTATGTTTTTATGTACATGACAGAGAGCTTAAATATAGAGAGAAGGTAGTGTTAAGAACTCATATGCGATAAAAAATAGGCTTGCATGAATCTCACAGCTTCATGCCACTGACGGCACTGACAACTTGCTTTTGCTATAAAAATATTTTTTTGCTGCAGAAGAAGTTCCCCAAAGAAAAACTCCGTAATTAACCCGAGTCTGAATTTCAGAATAATAAACGGAAACAAAGTTTTCTAAAGACAAACTAGATTTTAGGGTACGCAATAAGTAAGCTTTTTAATGCAAGAGATTCGTAAGATAGTCGCAGTATTCATTCCACAACAGGGGCTCCTGCACTATGATCCCTAAGAACCTAGCGGAGTGCAGTTGCTGCAAAGGTTTAATACCAACATGAAGGTTACAAGTAATATTTTCGGTACGCTGAACAGTGTGAAATAATAGGGAATAATTTCTTTTGTCGTTCAAGTACAATTTACTTGAACAAACCACTGCTGGACTCGATCTATTGCTGCGTTACCTGCAGTTTCAAGCTCATCAGGGTTACGATCAGAAACAAGTATAGTGGCGTCATCTACGTAGGTATGAAGTATAAAATCATTTACAAAGTTATATATGTCACTCATGTATAGATTGAAAAGCAGTGGGTCCAACACAGATCATTGAGGAATCCCATGGGGAACTGGTACACAGCTAGACTTGTGTTGCCTTAGTTTATTTGAAAAATGCGCAATAGGAACATATTGTATCCCCAATTTCAAATATGAGTGTATCCACTCAGCAGCACTGCCTCGTATTCCGTATTCGTGTAGCTTCTCTAATAATAAGGAATATTGGACACAATCAAAAGCGTTGCTAAGATCACACAAAATGGCAAGCGGAATATTTCGTTCGTTAATATTGTTTAGGATAATCTCATAAAAAGCTAATAATGCAGTAGTAGTCGACTTGTTTTCTCTAAAACCGTGTAGAATTGTCATTTAGTAGTTCATGTTTTTTAAGAAACGAGTTCAATTTATCAAGGCATGCAATACTAAAAAACTTTAGCGACATTAAATATTAGGGAAATGGGCCGATGTGATATAAGCAATACAAAATATATAATATTCCTTCCCCAGTAAGAATAAGGAAAACTATACAGCCTTGGAGATAACTCAAAATTCAATAACAGCTACTTTGCTACTGATCATTTGTTTTAATCACAATACCAGCATTATCATCAGGTTCCGATTGGATTGTAATTTTGAAAGCGAAACTCGCGTTGGTGTTGCGGTTACCAAGGAATCGTAAACAAAAGCACGATTCCTTAGATTTCCAACAAATAACAGAATGAAATCATCGAAAAGTTCGAACCGAACAAGCTATGCGTCGCATTGGATTTTCCGCAACACATATAAAAACCCCTTTATTCGAAACTTCCATAATTAGAGAACTAAACTTGGATGAAGAAGCAGTCCCTTCAAGGACTCTACGCCAAATCGAATTGATTGGGCGAGCTTTTGACGTCAGCTTTTTTACGTACTACACTCCGAGATAGCGACCTTCCTTTTTCCTGACTTTATTACACGAAAAGGAACAGTAACTCGAGATCATAAATATCCTTATGTAAACTAAGTCGTTCGCGTGTTATACGCAGAGAAAAACAAGGCCAGTTTTTTTTCCCTTAACGCTTAATTGGATATTTATATGTTAAACAGGGGGAATTATTTTAAATTATTTCTTTCTGCTTTTGTTGATTCAACATAAAGATGTTCCTTCCACGCATTTGTACGCTTTAGTTTCCTTTGATATGCATCGAATAAGCACCCAGTGTAAGAATATTCTGAAAACAAATGATGTTTTCTTTAATTTTCAACAATTTTTTCTTGCTTCCTCAAAAATATTTCGCCGGAAATCCCTTAGGCTTTGGAGGGAAAAGATATATTTTTTGAACAGCTCATTTATTATTATACGTAAATCTCACTTACGAACCAACCAGTCTCGAAATTACTATAAACTTCCTAATGCATCAATTTGCTCGCAGTATTTCGTATATCGCGAAATAATAACGGCACACGGATAGCGAGTAAGTTATTTCGCGCAGTGCCCTAGCTGGCGTTATGATGTAATTTTATGTTTTTGCCAATAAAAGTTTATCTTAAGCGCCGCTTAAACTACATTTTAAATAACGGAAGCTCGCGACTAATAGTTTCCGTAATGGCTTTTTGAGTATCGCGGATTTGTAAGGTGCTTTTGAATGGCGTCCTGTTACGTCAAAAGTGGAAAAACCTCCACACCAGAAGTACGTACGGGCCAAATTCCCGTGGGGTAGACAACAGCTTGCGGAAAGTAAACCCGTCTCCAAACTAATTGCCCTTAAGCGATTTTATGGAGAATGTGATCGTTTTACATGTTTCTGTTTCTTAGGAAAGTATATAATTAGCTATATTGCTATTGCAAGATATTTATATGCATTTTTCATTGGCAGTGTTCGTGAATAGGAGGCAAGGGGTCACTGGTCAACGAATTTCCACATGACTTAATGTTAACTTATTTTATAACATCTCCCTTTATTTTTTAAATCAAAATTAAATATACAAAATAACAAAAATATATATGCTAATTGTGGTAATATCGTATTTGCCCCGTCAACCGCCAATTCTATACGGGAATGAAAAGATCCAGATGGTGTTTATTTTCTTTATGACAAAAACAGTTTATTTTTAGAGTTTGACATTAAGAGATGTATTTTATGTTTTGTACAAGTTACTGACTAAAACGCTAATAAATATTGCTCCACTAATAATAACTCTACATATTTTAATTCTACTAATAATACAATTCACCGAATATATTCGGTGCCGGACTTGAAGATGGGAATCCACGTATTCCCGAAACATGTGTCGTCCCGAATTAATTAATACTTGTGCGGGAGGAGTAATCCGAACAGTGTGTTTAATGTTCTGGTGATTTTATATTTCGTCCATATCTTGTAGTTATTTGTGGCTTAATCAATGGTTTAATATTATCGTTTACATATTTAGGTTCAATGTATATCAATACCAAGTTTGTACCAGGGTTGCTTTATAATCTCTTGAGATATCATTGGTTCTCTTATTTTTGAATTTATATTTTTTCTATATATCGAACATTTATTTAGGAAGTTTACGATATCTTTGGAAAAAGCAGTCCAGTATACTAAATTATTCCCTTATACCTAAATGACCTGTATGAATGAATAGATTTCCATTATTTGGGAGTAATTAATTTTTGATCTAAATATAGTAATCCATTATATTCTGTAGTGCCAGATCTAAAGTTATAATATGACCTAATATTCTGTGAAACATTTTTGACTTTATTTGGCCATCCTTTCTTGACGTATTGAATTATTTGCTTTTAATCATCATCTGTTTTTGTATCATTTATTAACTCGTTTAATTTATTTTCATCCGTAGTTATTTTATCAGTAATTGCACGCACATAAGCATCTAAATCTAAATTATCATGAAATTTATCTTTTAATGGAGCTCTTGGAAGACTGTGTGATATTATTAAATATTTACCTGGTTTATAGATTAAGTTGAAATCATATTTTTGCAGAAATATTCTCATTCTGTGTAGTCTAGCTAGACATTCATTTAACGGTTTTTTGAAAGTATTAATTAGAGATTTGTGATCACTCTCTGTTGTGATTTTTCTCGCAAAAAAAAACGTATCGGTGAAATTTAGAGACTCCAAAACAAATAGCTAACATTTCCTTCTCTATTTGAGCATATTGCATTTGAGTGTTAATCATAGTGTTTGCAGCATAAGCACAAGGTTTATTATTTTGAGTTAAAACAGCTCCTAACCTAACCGAATTTGATGCATCTATTGATAGCGTAATAGGAATATTGGGATTCAAGAATTGAAGAACTTTCTGATTTGCAATCCTTTTTTAAAATTCAGTGAAAGCTTTTTGTTGAGTATCACCCCAAGTAAAAATATTATTTTGTTTAATTGTGTTTCTTAAGGGTTGAGACATGTTGGAGAAAAGACAGAAGCACAAATAACTACGGAAAAAGTGGCAGCAAAATGCAACCGGGGCAATATATTGTTATGTATTATGGGTTCCACTGGACGGCATTAAATAATATAATACATTCTTTCAGATCTATAAAACTAAGGTCACTAATGATGCTCATCTCACATATTGCAAAGCTTGTTACTACAGTGCTATTAGCATCACAGGTGGTCTTACTGTTTTTTGTTTGTTTGTAAGAGAAGTACTGTATAGCGAGCATATTTTTATTCATAATAAATCCAATAAGAATAATCAAAAGCATTTATTTCAGTGTAGGCTCCGTATAACGGAAACCACCCTCTTATTGTGGCAGTGAACGTGTGGATTGATGAGGTGGAATACCTTTGGAAAATAGAAATGCAGTGTAAGTTCGAACTATTAATAAGAATTTGACTGTGAGTCGGTATTCTTCTTTTTGCTTTATAAAATCAATAAAATTTCTTATAAATTTAGGATTTTACGAAACAGTATCGAAATTAGATTCGAAAAACTTACAAGAAAGTATAAGTAAGTGGAAATATGGGACGTATAAAGAACAACATTATCCAAAGAAGGAATATATGTATGTAGTTGTACAAGTCGGAATAAAAAATGAAGGCAGATGAAAAATCATCCACTCGTATTCTGTTGATGTAAGTCACGTTGTCATCACGTTCTCCTCGTGGTGTAATCAATCTAGATTTACTTTTAGTTGGGCTAGAAAAAAGACCTAAGCAAAACAAAATGAGATCTTATAAGAAAAGGAGCGTATGACTGAATTATTAATGGTAAAAAACTTCGGCTATATGAAAGTAAATGGCTTATAACAAGACGACCATTTCCACTGCTAAAGAAGCATTGACGGCTTGCGTCTACATATTGGTACGCAAAATCGGTGCCTGCTTCTCATATTTCGGGAGTGCTATATTGTAAGTACATGTGAATGCATTACAGACATGACCCTGCCTTTTTGAAAGAATTTCTGCTTAAAACAGTCCTTCACAATATCTTTTATCAGACAACCTGTATATATCAATATATACTATTATATATCCTCTCTAGGTGTATTAACATTTACGTGATATGTTTCTTTTATCTTTGCTATAACTACACTGCGCGGTCTGTGCATTTCAACAGTTGTAGTTTGGTAAAATCAAAATAAAGGAATGTTAACGCTAAGTATTATTACAAATGCTATAGATGTGGATGGATTTGAATTAATATTTAAAAAAAAGATTAATAATTTCGGTTTGAATTAGTATTACTTATATGTGAAATAATAAAACACAAACGCGATAAAACATGCCTAACATCCAGTAATCATTTATAATGTAATTCGTAAACAAAGGTTGAGGAATCTGATAACTAAATACAGTGAAACAACAGAAGTGCCTCTCAAAAAATAGTATATTTGTTTAAAAAAAAAGAAAAAATACGTTATGAATTTAAAAGTTGAAGTAGATAATGAATAATAATCCATTTAACGGAATAAGGTATACGCGCTAAGTTAATCGCGATTGCGACAGTACGAATTGGGTCACCTCTGATGTTGATGTTGTGAAAAAGTTAGAATAAAAGAATTTGGAACGATACG
>JARFOC010000075.1:163057-176791 GCA_031763485.1 Osmoderma eremita
GGTTTTAAAAAGCTAAAGGATATTGCTAAAATCTTGTGTGGTGAGTCAGTAGAAAATATTGAGTTGACAATAGACGACATTTCTAATTTGAAATATGCTCCTATAACAACCGTGGACGTAGAACGAACTTTGAGAAAATGTAATTGTAAATTGTTTTCATATTTAATTATGTTGTAAAATGTTCTAAATAAACTTGTAGTAAACATAATAAAAAAAAAATTTTCTATAGTATTCCATTTTTTAGCATTACTCCTATTTTTTATCTGCATATTTGTCATAAGAAAGTGCATATTTAGGCCAAAACATCTGCATATTTATGCGCATATTTCCACTTTTTTTGCATGTAATCCGGCCTCTACTTATTAGATTCTAACATATATGTATTCCTTAACTAATTCCTTTCCTGCGTATAGAAAGAAAACAAAATTACCAGGGCGAGGAGAATCGAAAAATTTGATGCGTTTGTCTGGAAATGGATAGCTAGGTTTAAAATTTAAGGATAGGTAAAGTAAAAGAAAATCAAGTGAAATATATATATTGCAATATTTTACAAATTGAAAATTTAACGTCTAATGAATTTTAATAATAATAATAAATTTCAGGAATTTGGATTCTTTTTATTTATGTCAAGTTGTCTTATGTCGTTGTCTCTCGTTCAACTGCTCCAATCCTTCTTTTCCCACCACTTTCTTTCTAAATCATTACTTCCTTTTCACTCGTTATATCACTATTCTACTTAAAACAGCTCATGAACTTTTCTTTGACCTTCTGACGATTGTTTCTTTTTATTTTTCCTTGCTACCATTATCATCTCAAATATCCCTGTCATCATTACCACGGCATCCTATTATTATGTACTGTACCGCGACGTAACTGGTATGTCGGCGGCTTCCAAACTATACTAGCAGCATACGGCCTTTCTGGTCGCCCTCAAGTTTCTATGGTGGCAACTTCACCTCGGCTAATTCCACTGGCGCGTCGTTTCTCGTCTAGTGGACCCGCAATGTGGTGTGTGTAACCTCTCCAAAATCCCTTCTGTTGTGTGGTGTTGTGTGATGTGTAATTGTTTATGTTTATTTACAAGATAAAAAAATAATAAAGTATTCTTTGATTTAGCAACAGTTTTTATGCCCATTAATTGTCGCTGGCTGGACTCATATTACCTTAATCTCTGACCCAGGCTTGGTTTCTGGTCTATTGTGAATTGAGTTTCGGGGTCTACAGTTATTTTCATCATGTTCGTAATCAAAATGGGTTGTTTTTACGACGTCTAAGACCACAAAATTCTGATTATATATCTAACTTTTTGGCAACAAATTTACAACTTCCTACAATTTGTCGAAAATTGTGACATAACTCCGGTAAATATTTAAAGTAAAGAGATTTTATGGCATCAATTCTGCCGAATCAGCGTGTTAGGGATAATTGCTTTAATGTTGATCCAGTTACACGATTATTCAAGATACTCCATCGGTAAATAAAAGAGGGAAAAAAACTTGTATGATTCTTACACTATACTAAGAAAGTTAAATGTTTCATGATTGATGTTTACTGCTTCATTTACTATCAAATGCAGACTATGGTTTGAAGTAGGAATATAAAAAGGAATGTCGAATTGTTTCGCACAGAGGTGGTATGCAGTACCGTAAAAGTTGAAAGCCAGCAATTATCATTACATCACCTTGTAAATCTACATTTACGAGTACTTGACGGCACAGTTAATTAACATTGGAACTTACATAATCAGCATTATTTATTATTAAACACCTGGAAAGCGTAAACAATATTGCACGCAATATAACTGCATTCATAAGTTATTGCCTGGTCCATGTTATTCATAAACCTTTGCTAAATTGTAACTAAATTAAATATTCGTATTATTGCGACGTTAGGGCAGTTTGATTTTTAAATTGTCAGTGTTGTGCTAAAATGCAGAAATACGTCAATTAAGTAAAATTCCACTGGTTAACAAGGTTTTTGTCCCAAGCACAAAAATGCCTGATTCTCATATACTTTTGCATGCTGAAATCAATTATGTGTTCAGAATTTCTCCATCACCCTTAGCTTTTGTTCCAGGATATTTGTTTATCTACCTAAAATATGCATGCATAGATATGTATAATAGATAGATAGATAAAAATTTAATTCAAGAACATATACATACAGTGTATTAAAGGTACATGCCTGAAACAAATCTAGAAAAACAAAGAAAACATATAAATGTATTTGTATGTATATGGTTAAGAAAACCTTAAACATTATTGAAAAAACAAATAATCATTAATATTATAAAATTTTACAGCCCAGATAATATTGGCTTTTTTATAAATTGCCTTTCGATGCGGAGGTATTAAAAAATAATTGTTGGTGCGTGAATAGTGCTCATGAGAATAATTATATGTGCAAATTTTTTCTTTATATTTATATACGAAGCGTTTCATATATATACATATAATAAAAATGTAAAAATTGAATTATTTTTAAAAACATTTCTGCATGAATCATTTTACCTTATATTGAATATAATTCTGATCGCTCGTTTTTGAATTAAAAATATCCTATTAGCTTCCTACGACATTCCCCAATGAATAATCCCATAACGCATACATGCAACAAAATTAGAGTAATAAAATGTTATCAGACTTTCTACATTACAGATCTCCTTGAGCTGTTTCGAAATATAGCATGCCTTTGATAACGTTTTAGACGAATACTTAATGTGATGAGACCACCTCAAGTTTTCGTGTATATATACTCCTTAAAATTTGCATGATACGTCAGTATTCCAAGTGACTTGGTTAATATTGATTTCCTGAATTGATTTTATTTTATTATGAAAATAGATAATTTTAGTTTTGTCAATATTCATAATTAAATTATTATCTGCCACCCAATTGCAGACTTTGTTGTACGAAATTTCAGTTTTCCGTAGTAAGCTAGGTATATCCTTAGAACTTATAATCATATTAATGTGGTCAGCGTACATGACCACCTGATCCACGTGACTGAGGTGTGTAGGAAAATCATTGATATATATCAAAAATAAAGTAGGGCCCAGAACGGAGCCTTGCGGCACCCCAATAGTTGCATCTAGAGATGGCGATTGGAATTCGTTTACTGCAACGCTTTGCTTTCTGCTCATAAGATAGGATTTAAACCAATTTAATGAGACTCCGTTAACACCATAGTATATATAAGAGAGCATGTCTTGACGTTATTTCAGTTGTCGGCTAGAGCTTGGAACTGATCAAACAGCACGCAATGGTTAATGTTTGAACATGTCTTGACATGGTAAGACCTGCATTTCCGATTCCTAGATAGCATTTGTTGCTATTTCAGTTGTCAGCTAGAGCTCGCTGAATGAACATGTACGCTGACGTTTTTAACGTTTTAAGGAGTGTTGCGTTGTGGTGCGTTCAAGCTATTGTAGTGAAACCGCGAACATCTGATCAACTGTAAAAATGCCAAGGAAATGTGTAAACCACCCGAACTCCTTTTGCAACATTTGCGGCGAATTAACATTTAAATATCAAAAACAGTCTTCCACACCTCTCCTTAAAAAGTGCTATGAGCAGTATTTCAAGTGTAAATAGGTGATGAAGATAAAAGCTGGGCTCCCATATTTGCTGTTACGTGTGTCAGACTTCTTACAGCGTGGGCAAAAGGTAAGCGACATATGCCTTTTGCTATTCCTGTGATTTGGAGGGAACCATCAGATCATATTACCGATTGCTATTTTTGTCTAACAAATATAACATTGACCATAATATTGACCAGTGTTATTTATCAATGTTCACCGAAATTTTAAAAAGAATTGTGGTTAGGATTGGCAAGAAGGTTATCTATTGAGTATATTGTCTGCGACAAAAAAAATAAGTCGAAGAAATTGATAGGGAGGGGGTGGGGGATTTCCACCAATCCAATATGTGTTGCTCTTACACTAAGGTTGGAAAATAAAATTTAGTCGTTTTTCTAAATCTTTTCTGGTTAGATTGATATCATTTTAAGGCTACATTATTATACTGCTTTTATGTTTTCTCTTCTACGGTTAGGTGAATATTATATTGAATACGTGGGAAAATATTTCAATAATGCCCATTTGAAAACTGTGAAAACTGCCTGGCAACGGCGGCCATTTAAAACCAAGATCCTTATGAAAATTCAAGCAATTATCAAATATCCTTTTTCTCACAATAAGCAAAGCCACTGAACAACCAGGTAGAGTAATAATTGCTTATCATTATTTACGCCATGAAATTAATCGACGAATGACACAGATTTTTCTCCTATTTTGGTAATAAAATTGTTACTTTATTTACATTCTCTTTTATAATAATTTTCTTTAGAATAAATTTACTGTTAGATTCGCTTAAATATAAGGAAGAATTTTTAGTTTTGTTTGATTATGTAATAGCGCATTAAACAATTCCTCCTTTCACGCTTTCAGCGCTAAGGAAAGTATTGTTATATATTATTGCAACAAGCCGCCCATTTCTAATATAATCAGATAGTATAAAATAATTAGACATAAACTCCATTCACGTTAAGAACGCAGTAGTGGGCGCTGTGATCTGCGGACGTATCACACAGGAGCAATAAGGATATATTCGGAAATAGCGGCAAATTCAAATTTATTTCAATAGGAACAGCTGATTAAAATAATAGAGAATTATATATTACGAAAAATCATAAACTATTTATAACGTATAACCTTATTGGTTATTTCTTTATGCGGGGATTTAAAAACTACTCTACACGATACCTTTAAATAACAGTTAGAAACGATGGCTTCCGTTCGATTAATATAGGGTTTCGACTTCGTTTTTCCCACTTGAAACTCAATTGCTTTAAAATTTTCCACAATGTAGTTCGCTTGAATTCAGGTAAAGTGTCATCTTTGTTAACAACCTACAAAAGATGTATAAGTTGGTTGCAATATAAAATAAATACTATATTTACACTTAATATTTTTATACAGGTAGGCATCCATTTTGCAGAAAGCACATGTCTTCTAATTCTGGATTTTTCAGGTTCGTCCAAATGATGATATATTGTCTCTGGAACACGTTTTTTAGAGGGTGAATTTATAATTCCCGTAGTATCAGTTTCTTTCACAACATTCCACATAATTTTTTCGCGGAGTCCGAGTCATTTTTATTGATGCCGACTTCGAGTTGTCATGCTTCAACTGCGGATACGGATTGTAAGCCATTAACCTTTGGCCACTGCGGATATGTTTTACTTGAGGATTCTTTTATGGTCCCGGTAATAGGTTATTATCTCCGTCCAATACTTCTTCTTCGGCCATATTAAAACCCTGAACTGTAATAATTCTCAATAAACACCTTTTTGCACTTTTAATAGATAGAACATACCGAAAATTATCAAGTACTGCAATAATATCAACAGAAAAGATCATTAGGTACTTACCTCAATATCATATTTTATTTATTATCTCAGTGTCGTGCTTATGAAATGTTTACATTTCTATGTATTTTGAAAGTTTTAATAAAAACAGTATCGCAAATGTGGGATGTTTCTCTTCAATGACAATCGTGTCGTTTTCTTTAACATCTGGTAATAATATTAATAAATTATAAAATGTTGGTTTTAGGAGTAATCTATGTTCAAAAATAAATCTGAAGCGTACAAAAAAATAGTCGAGATAATAAGTAAAAGATAAAGTTTATTTTATTTATTTTTTACTTAATTTATTTAAAATAACAAAGAATGCCACCGCTAACATGAAATTCCAATGGTGAATCTAAGAAAGAAAGAAAAATTAAAATTGACATGAATTGAAATGTAGCCTGCAAATGCGTTGATTGTATTATAAATATAATCACAAAATGAACACAAAACGACTTCCGTCTATTCAGCGTTAAGTTTTAATAGTTATTTCTTTGACGCCTGAAGTTTGAATAGATAACTGTGGGGTGTATTCAAGAATAGGGGAACCCCTCTGCTTTTCGTAATATTTTGAAATGTGTATACTGACAGAATCATTCGCAGAAAATAAGAATAAATGGATAAGAAGAGAAACTTGCCGCAAGTGTGACTTTGGTGTTGGTAAATGATACACTTTTCTTTACATTTCAGTTAAAGCACCATTCCAATGTAAACTTTGAATGACCATGTTCTCCGAACTAATCGACAAAATTTCTAAATTCTTTTTTTTTTATTTTTATCTTTTTTTTATCCACTTGTCAACATGGACGTAATACAGTCAATCTGTACAGACCTCTGTAAAAAATAAAAACAAACATACTCTTACTAACTTGATGAGTGAAGAACTCCAGATATGTATTTCGGCAACTATGTTGCCATCCTCAGCAAAATCTACGAACAGCAGTCAGTTCAGTAATTAAAATAAATCACCATTATTTATTCGCATTTTTTTATTTTGACTGTTCCCCAGATGCACTGTAGGCATACATTATAGGCATATATTTGTATATATGATCTATATATATATATTTATATATTTGTGCTGGTGCATCTGCATTCTTTCATACTAATATTGATTATCTCTATTGATATCTGCTGATCTGAAACTGGAAATTTGAATTAGAGAAAAAAAATAATAAGTGAATGGTTGTATTGGCCTCAGGTATCGTAAAAAGAAATAAGTTCTGTCGGCATCGACAATCCATCTCGTTTCCTCAATCTCTCCAAGGGTAAAATGAGGACGATAAACCAATGAATGTAACAGTAGATTGGAATTGATATTATATTTCCATCGCGGGTTTCTCTAAGGTAAGATCAGAACTTTAAATATCTGGGAAGGTTTCAAATTATCACCCAATAAAGGAACATCGCAGAAATCTCACTTCTTCACCTTTCAAATAATCTAAATTGACTTTTCTAAATTCGCAACACTCATTATCTTACTCGTTACCTTAAATAAGTATATGTTGAGATGTTGTGTATTTTCGCACTCTTTCTGTAGAGAAGTGATCTATTAGCTATTACTATGATTAATGATATACCTATAGCTGAGCTTCATTAGCGATTTTTCGTATACCATATGCAACCCTCGGAATTTCGAAATCCCAGTTACGTCGCACAGGCGAACGGCAAATACCCAAATACGCACGTTGAAATATCTAAAATTTCAAATTATCGTCACACCGACGAAAGATCTACCAAAAAACATTCACTATGATCGCCATCTTGCCGTTTTGCGCTGTCAAAGTTACGCGTAATTTCCATCAGTCGTCGAGGTCGTACATTCCGCTTTCGATCCTTCGGAATGGTGCGTATCGACGCCTAAATACATCCCGCGTGTTTTTCGAGCACCTCCGGGCACCTTTTCGGACGAAAATGCCGCGAAATATCGCTCCAAAATTTTGACGTCGGCGAGCAGAATTTATCTGACGTTTCTCGAATACGGAGCGATCTGACGGCCAGCCAATGGGAGAGCGCGATCCCGCGGGCGCGATTAATGGGAAAAAAATTTCCGGGGGCAACTCAAGGGCCGATCCAAATTTGAATACTTCTATGGATATTCCAAAGACACTCGTAATCTTAGAAAAATACTCCTGATTGGAAAAAAAACAATCCCCTGGCAAAGTTTTGCAATTTCATGCGTATGTACGTCATTTGGATGCCTTTTAGTACATATAAAATTGTTCCGGAGAACAACTTGCGCGCCCATCGACATTTCAATACTCCCTTACAATATAAAAAATTCCCGTAATCTGGAAAAATACTCCCGATCCGAAAAAAGCAATCCCCCAACTGATCGTTGAAGGATAAGTTTTGGAATTTCGTACGTATGCGCGCTCATGGGATGATTTTTAGTATATATAATTAAACAAATACTATTTAAAGTAATATTTAATAATATGTAATATTTACATTCTTACAACCATATGCTACACAATTCACAGCCATTTTAATAAATATCCTTTAATACGCAGGGTAAGCTAAATCAATAACAACAAACAGATAACATCCATATAGTCCAATGAGTATGACAAACACAAATCCCACCACACTATTTATCTCACTCGTTCTCACTTTTTCCTACGTTTACCCTATTTTGAAACCGTTCATATGGTTCCTGTAATAGAGCTAAATCAATGCCATACTGTTCCATAAATTGTAATAAATTTTGTTGCAGCCCAAAGCAGCTGCAAATTTGCTTAAGGAATCTGTCACCTGTATCCTTGTTATCGCTTAGAATCCCTTCGTGTCTAGTCATGTTGTGTAATAATTCCTTTTGATTGTATTGACTCATTCTTGTAAGACTACATTTCGTTTACACTTATTCAATGCGTTTTTGTAACAGGCGCAGTTTTTTTCGAGGGCCGAATGATTTTCGTTGAGCTTAGGATTTTCGTTGTATAAATTCCAATTAGTGCAGTTGATACATTTATAGCTTTCTCTACTCGCTCTACAATCTTTTAATTGGTGGTCCATAGCACAATTTGGACAGGTAAGCTTCCCCCTGCAGTTTACAGCTCTATGATTGAATTTGCTACATTTATAACATCTATTAACAATTATGTAGTCTTCATTTCCGCACAAATTGCACCCTATTTTTATTTTTTTTCCTCTTAATTTACTTCGTGTTTGAGGTGTGACTTCCGCTACCAAATGTGGTATTTTCTTTTTACTTTTAAATATATATCTTGGGACAAAATCCCCATCCTTTAAATTTAGCTCTGGGTTTTGCGTTGTTAAAATTTCTTTCGCATTCTCCAAGTCCACGTCTGCAGGAATGTTGTAAATAATGATTTTAGGTTGTCTAGGATTAATAGCTATAGCTTCCAATTCTTCACTACAAATTTGTTTACCGAGTAAATCTATATCTTTTTCGCTTCCTGATTCAATAAGTATTCTCCCGTCACGTAAAGCCTTCATTGAACTAACTCGCACTTTTAAATCCACTGGATTTATTTTACTCTTCAACTGTGTTATTGTGTCTTCAGCTGATCTGTTTTGTTTTGATTTAACAAATAATTTGTATGTTTTACCGCTTAGGACATTACGGGGAACATCTGAAAACAGAGCTCTCTCTCCAGGGGGGCACCACTCTCTACTAGCTGACATTAAGTGATCTACTTTTGGGTTTGCTTCCTTTAGTTTATTGATTTCGGTATCCTTTGCAACTAAGTCGTTTTTTATCTTATTGAATATTTTTCTCACATCTGAAACTGCGGTCAGAATATCCTTCTTCAAGTCGTTCCTCAAATTACCGCATCTTTCAGTGACACTGATTAATGTTTTTAGAGCACTTTCTAACGCAATGTCATCATCTGCCATGTTAACTGACGTCTCTGCAGTCGCAGCCGCTTCCGCCTTTGCTGTATCTGTGACTACCTGCAACTAGGTTTAGTTTTTTATTGTTTAGTAATTTACCCTGAAAATGTAAGGTTATATGATGCAGGCATATTGATTGCCTTGAGAAATCGGATTGGGGATGTGGCTATTTTGGTACCTATTGCTTGAATCAGTAAAGATTGCAAGGACTGTGGGGCAGCGCAATAAACATACTGTTCGGATTACTCCTACGTGGATTCCCATTATCAAGTCGAATAACCTATTGGTGATTGTGTTGTTTGCAGTATACAAGTCCTTGAACCTACAGTGATTTGCATATAAAATTGACCATAACTTATGAACCACGCTGTATAAATCAATGAAATTGTATATTAGGGATGTGAGGCACGAGCTTAACCTAAGCCCGAACTAATATACCATATATTAAATATTAAAAGTTACCATAAATGGTTATTATTATTTGACAATCTAATGTTATGTATTAAACACTATTACTTTCAGTCACCTAATGAAAATCTATTTATTTTTATGGCTCAAGTAGTGAAATATGAAGGCCTGATTCTTTCCATAGCGATAGGTATAAATCTATGATTTTCCCCACAAATTTCTGATCATTGACCGAAGAATAGTCCTGCCCTGTCATTTAAGTTATTAGTGTATAAATCTATTGAAGGTGGGAAATTAAACAGGAATAATGTTAGTGAAGAGAAACTATGGGTGTTTAAAATTGTTGGTGCGAGAAAATTCCTGGAAGACAGGAGAAGAAACCATGATTATACAAGTAAGTTATAGTTGGGATTTATTTAATATTGTTAGTATGGAAATTCAATAAAGATAAAAGGTTATACAGGAATATTACCAGTGAATTGTGATTATGGTATAGTTTTTGAGTGTTAAAATATTTCAATTGCCATTATTATTGCAGGTGGGTGCCCTTAGGAGCATTGCAAATTATGGTTTACAGTATTATATCATCGTAGTTTGGGATAATAATGGATGAGATGAGGTATTGTAAGTTAGGGCTTACAGTATTATATTATTTGTGTTTAGAATAATCACAGGTGGGATACCTTTAGTAATATTATAAGTAAGGATTTACAGTATTAAGTTATTACAGTTTATAGTAATGGTAGGTAAAATACAGATGCCAGGGTTTACAGTATTATATCATCCTAACTTAGAATAATAGTGGGCGAGGTACCTTTAGTAGCATTATATGTTAGTTTTTACACTATTAAACAATTTCAGTTTAGAATAATCATATGTGAGGTACCTTTAGAAGTACTGTAAGTTAGGGTTCACGGTACAGTAGGGCGTACAGTATTATTTTAGCTTAGCATAAGAATAGGTTGCATACCTGTAATAGTACTGTTACTTGGGGTTTGCAGTATTAAATTATCTTAGCTTAGAATAATTGCACGTGATATACCTTTAGAATCACTTTAAGTATTACTTTATAGTATTATTTCATCTTAGTTTAAGATAATAATAGGTGAAATGTCTTTAGAAGTATTGTAAATTGGGGCTTACAGTAAACTATTATTTCAGTTTAGAATAATTACAGGTAAGATACCTTTAGTAGTATTATAAGTTAGGGTTTACAATTTATAATAATGGTAGATCAGATACCTTTAGAAGTACAGTATGCCAGGGTTTACAGTATAATATCATAATAGTGGGAGAGGTACCTTTCGTAGTACTTTATGTTAGGTTTTGCAGTATCAAATTTTCTTAGCTTAGAATAATTACAAGTGAGTTACCGTTAGTATTATTATAAATTAAGGTGTACAGTATTATATTATTTCATTTTAGAATAATCACAGGTGAGATACCTTTAGAAGCACCGTAGGTTAGGGTTTACACTACAGTAGGGTGCTCAGTATTATTTGAGCTTAGAATAAGGATAGATTGCCTACCTTTGGTGGTACTGTCTGTTGGGATTTACAGTATTAAATTAACTTAGCTAAGAATAAGATTAGATAAGGTACCTTTACAATCACTTTAAGTTAGGGTTTATAGTATTATACCATCTTAGTTTAGGATAATAATAGGTGAAATTTCTTTAGAAGTATTGTAAGGTAGGGCTCACAGTATTATATTATTTCAGTTTAGAATAATCACAGCTGAGATACCTTTAGTAGTATTATAAGTCAAGTTTTACACCATTAAACTATTTTAGTTTGGAATAACGGTAGACGAGGAACATTAGAAGTACCGTAAGTTAGGGTTTACAGTGTTATATCATCTTAGTTTAGAGTA
This sequence comes from Osmoderma eremita, assembly GCA_031763485.1. Classification (NCBI taxonomy): domain Eukaryota; kingdom Metazoa; phylum Arthropoda; class Insecta; order Coleoptera; family Scarabaeidae; genus Osmoderma; species Osmoderma eremita. Next base: position 174,605 of record JARFOC010000075.1, read on the forward strand.
ATAGTAGCTGAGATGCCTTTAGAAACATTGTAATTTAGGGTTTACAGTACTATATTGTTTTAGTTTAGAATAATTACAGATTAAATACCTTTAAAATTGTTGGAAGTTAGGATTTACAGTATCAAATTATCTTAGCTTAGAATAATCACAGGTCACTTACCTTTAGTAATATTATACGTTGGGGTTTACAGTATTAAATTATTTTAGCTAAGAATAATAATAGGTGAGTACTCTTAGTAGTATTATAAATTAGGGTTTGCAGTATTAAGTTATTCCAGTTTATAATAATGGTAGGTGAAATACCTTTACAAGTGTTGTATGCGAGGGTTTACAGCTTATAGCATCTTAACTTAGAATAATAGTGAGCGAGGCACCTTTAGTAGTACAGTAAGTGAGGGTTTACAGTATCCAATTATCTTAGCTTAGAATAATTACAGGTAGGTTATCTTTAGTATTATTATAAGTTAGGTTTTACTGTATTAAGGTTTATTTTAGGCTATATTTTTAGAGTGTTGGTTGTTTTGGTGGGTGCCTTTAGTAGTATTGTAAGTTGCGGTTTACAGTGTTAATTTTTTTTAGTTAAGAATAATAGTAGTTGAAATATCTTTCGTATTGTATGCCAGGGTTTACAATATTATCTTAATTTGGAATAATAGTGGGCGAGGTACCTTTAGTAGTACTGTATGGTAGGGTTTACACTATCAAATTATCTCAGCTTACAATAATTTGAGGCGAGTTACCTTTAGTATTATTATAAGTTAGGGTTTATAGTATTATACCATTTCATTTTAAATTAATCACAGGGGAAATACCTTTAGTAGTATTATAAGTTAGGTTTAAGAATATTAAATTACTTTAACTTAGGGCAATGATAATTGACATACCTTTGGTGCTGTTGCTGCAGTAGCAGCTGCTTCCGCCGTCTTTGCCGTCGCTGCCGTTGGCGCAGTCGCAGCCGCCTCCGCCGCCTTTGGCGTCGCTGCCGTCTCTGCAGTCGCTGCTGTTTCTGCTGTCTCGGCCTAGAATAGTTACAGGTGGGTTACCTTTACTTTAACTTAGAACGATGGTGAGTGATATACCTTTGGTGCTGTTGCTGCAGTAGCAGCGGCTTCCGCCGCTTCTGCCGCGACTGCAGTCGCTGCGGTTGCCGCAGTCGCAGCCGCTTCCGCCGCCTTTGCCGTGGCTGCCGTCTTTGCAGTCGCTGCTGTTTCTGCAGTTGCAGCCGCTTCCGCCCCCTTTGCCGTATCTGCAGTCGCTGCTGTTTCTGCCGTCTCTGCCTAAAATAGTTAGAGGTGGGTTACCCTTAGTATTATTATAAGTTAGGGTTTACAGTGTACCATTTCATTTTAGATTAATCACAGGTGAAATACCATTAGTAGTATCATAAGTTAGGTTTAACAGTAATAAATTACTTTATCTTAGAGCATATACCTTTGGTGCAGTTGCTGCAGTAGCAGCTGCTTCCGCCGCCTTTGCCGCCGCTGCAGTCGCTGCGGTAGCCGCAGTCGCAGCCGCTTCCGCCGCCTTTGCCGTCTCTGCAGTCGCTGCTGTTTCTGCAGTCTCTGCCTAGAACAGTTACAGGTGGGTTCCCTTTAGTATTATTATAAGTTAGGGTTTACAGTACTATATTATTTCAGTTTAGAATAATCACACGTGAGATATGTTTAGAAGTGTCATAAGTTAGGCTTTACAGTACCATATTTTTGTTTAGAGTAATAGTAGGTGAGATACCTTTGGTGCTGTTGCTGCAGTAGCAGCTGCCTCTGCGGCCTTTGCCGAGGCTGCCGTCCCTGCAGTCGCTGCTGTTGCTGCAGTCGCAGCCGCTTCTGCCGCCTTTGCCGTCACCGCCGTCCCTGCAGTCGCTGCTGTTTCCGCCGCCTTTGCAGTCTCTCCGGCCTTTGCTGTGTCTGCCGTCTCTGCAGTCGCAGCCGCTTTCGCCGCCTTTGCAGTATCTGCAGTCGCTGCTGTTGCTGCAGTTGCAGCCGCTTCCGCCGCCTTTGCCGTCGCTGCCGTCCCTGCAGTCGCTGCTGTTTTTGCCGCCTTTGCAGTATCTCCGGCCTTTGCTGTGTCTGCCGTCTCTGCAGTCGCAGCCGCTTCCGCCGCCTCGGCCGTATCTGCAGTCGCTGCTGTTGCTGCAGTTGCAGCCGCTTCCGCCGCCTTTGCCGTCGCTGCCGTCCCTGCAGTCGC